>PVIJ01004200.1:0-121376 GCA_004024925.1 Scalopus aquaticus | reverse complement strand
GTCCATTTACATTTAGAGTTAATATTGATATACTGTCATCCATATTTTTTGTTTGTTTGTTTACTCTTTTGTGGTTCTACTTCTTACCTTATTCTGTGTTTCCTGGTCTTTCTTCTGTTGGTTTTGTCTTCATGACTTCTTCTAGTATTCTTTGGAGTGGGGGTTTGGTAGTGATGAATTTCTGTAGTTTCTGTTTGTCAGAAAAGGTCCATATTATTTCTTTTTAAAGGAATGAGAGCTTTGCAGGGTAGAGTATTCTTGGTTGACATTTGTTGGCATGTAGTGTGTTATACATGTCCCTCCAATCTCTTCTTGCCTGTAGTGTTTCTTCAGAGAAATCTGATGTCAGCCTGATTGGCTTTCCTTTATAGGTTATTTGTTTCTTTGCCCTCATCATTTCAATATATTTTCCTTGTCTTGAATTCTCGATAGTTTTACTATCATATGTCTTGCATTTTTTTTTCTTTCGTTGTAATAATATGGAGATCGTCTGGCTTCCTGTATGTCAATTTTTGTTTCCTTTTTCATGTTTGGGAAGTTCTCTTCAATTATCTCCTTGAGAAATTTCCCTGTTCCTTTGTCTCTCTCTTCTCCTTCTGGGATTCCTATGATTCTGATGTTTCCTTTTTTCTTGGTGTCAGATAGTTCTCGAAGCTTTTCCTCATTCTTTTTCCTTTGTTTTTCTCTTTCCTTTTCTGCCTTGATTCTGTTAGTATCATTATCTTCCAGAGTGCTTATTCTTCCCTGCATATCTTTTAATTCACTTTTTTGGCTTCCCCTGGATTTCTTTAGCTCCTCTACTAATGTTTTTAAATCTTCCATTTCCTTCAATTTCTTCTTCATGGATTCGTTCTCGTTCTTCAGTTCTTTTAAATCTTCCAGTTCCTTCAGTTTCTTCTTTATGGATTCAATCTTGTTCCTCAGTTCTTTGTTCTTTTCATTTAATTCTATCAATTTTTTTGTGATGGCTATTTTGAAGTCTTTATCTGTTAGGTGGATGTAATCTTCTATGTCCATATTAATGGGTTCTGGAGAGGGATTTTCTTTTTGTGGTGTATTGTTTTGAGGATCATTTGTGATTTTTTTCTTTCCCATTGTTGGTTTTCTGCTTTGCTCTGTTCGTAGTTTTCCACTGGTGCTGGCGGGCATGACTCCTGGTTTTACTTGCTCAGGAGTGTTTGTGGTTCCCTAGTGTCTGAGTTGCCTTGACTGTGACTAGATATCTTCTGGATTTTCTTATTTTTCTTTGTTGAATTTTTGTGTTTCTTGTGGTGTGTCTCCAGTGTGTTTCTGGTTCCGAGTTTAATTAGGGAAGATGAAGGGGTGGTTTGTAGTAAAAAAGAAAGAAAAGAGAAAAGAGAGGAAGGGGAGTAGAGAAAAAAAAGAAAAAACAGGGAGAGGAAAGAAAAGGGAATGGAGATGAAGAAAAGTGGGAATGAAGGACCAAGAGAAAAAGGTAGGTTAAAAGTTAAAAAAAAAAAAGGGATAATAATAATAAAATAGTAAAAAATAAAAAAAATAATAAAGAAAATAAAGTATTGGGGAGATGCGAATTTGGAATTCTGTAGTCCTTTTGCTCTTAGGTTCTGGGGTTTCTGGTTGCGTCCCTTGCTGTGGTTCAGCCCCTCCTTTCCAATGACATATGTTGTTGTCTTGTTGTTGCTGCTGTCATTAGTCCTTGCTGGGAGTCTTTCTATTCTTTCTCCCCTTTTCCCCCCTCTCCTCCGTGTTTGCCTGGGACTATTCCTGCCCCTGGGGTTATGTCTGGTGGGGCGGGGGGTTGGGAGCTCCTGGTCTTAGTTTGTTTTCTGCTGCTTGGGGCCTGCTACTCCACAAAGGGGTGCAGGGGTGGAGGTTGTGGGTGGCTGTTGATCAGCATTTCACCTCACCTAGTTTCTAGGGTGCCAGTGTGCAGCCGCCTAGAAGTTGGGGGGGGCTGGCGAGTGCTGTGCCGTGTTCACCCCCTGCTGTGGTCTTTTTTTGTTTGTTTGTTTGTTTGTTTTTTGCTGCCCTCCGGGTGCCAAGATGCTGACACTTTGCAGGGGAGGGTGTGGTCAGAGATAGTTTCAGCAGGAGATATTTTCAGCAACAGGTATGGGAGGGGTTTTGGGGATTGTCAGTGAATAATCCTTAAATTCCTTCCTTCCCCTCCCATCCATTTGCATTCTAAAGCCCAGAATGAGGTGGTCTCCACAGGAGGTTTTCCAGCCCAACTGGTTTTTCTGGCTAATCTATTACCTAGCAACCAGTGGGGGATGTTTCTTGCTTGGACTTTCTCCCCTTTGAGATGTTACCTAGCCCCAGATGGGGGATGAGACACAGTGACCCTCCCGCTTTCCTGATCCTCAGGGCTGCCGTGCAGGGAAGAGAGGGGGGTGGTAGGGTGGGGAGTGGGGGTTGCGCTCCCAGTCGGCTGGCCGGAGCCCTCCGACCTCACTGCAGTTTCTAACCTTGTATTCAGTGGCTCTCAGGGGAAGCTGTTCCGCCCATCTCTCCTTTCTGCTCCTCCTTTGTGTGGAATTAGATGTCCCCTCTCTTCTCTTTACTCGACTCTTCAGTTTATTTTTAAGTCCAAAGCACCCCCGGGGTTGATTGTATTGCGTAGGGTATCCGGTTCTCTTTGGGACAGCTCTCAAAGTCAGGGATATTTTTCTCCATAAATCGATTTTTTGTGGGAGAGCCTGATCCTAGCGTCTGTTCGTTGCCATGTTTTAGGGGCGTGTCGGTATCATTATTTTTAAACTTCTATCTGACTCAAATCATTTAATGACACAATTTCATTCATTCTCCCTTTTCAGGACTTATCCCACAAAGCTATCTTTATCTGTACTTTACAGATGGGGAGAGAAATAGGAAGTAAATTCTCTAAGACCAGGTCCTAGAGCAATTACCTTTACAATCAACTCTCACTTGCTGATGAAATGCTCAGAATGTACTATCTCCTACCCAACTCTTGATGAATTCTGAAATGTTCAAATCTTGTTTGTAAACTTTTGAATGTGAATAACACTAGGCATTAAAGCAGTGGTGGTGTAAACCAAAAACTCTTGAATTCATTTTTCCCATTTACTTATTAATTTTTAGAGGTAATGTTAATTTTCACCACAGTGTATGTGTTAGGGGTACAGGTTTACACCTCTACAAATGCATGTTATTTTACCACATCCACCACCAAAACCCCAGTAATCCTCCATTAGACCCATGTCCCCTCTCCTTCCACCCCACTCCACTCCCCTTCTGGTAGACTTGGTCACAGTCCAATGTGCTTTTTTTCCATCCTCCCTCTGCCTTCTCCTCCCCTTCCCATCCTCTGGATGTCTCAGATTTGTGGTCAGTTTTCACGGTTTTTCCTTGTCTGATCTTTTATTTTGTTTCACTTGTAAGTGAAACCATCCAGTATTTATCTTTTTCCTTCTGATTTATTTCATTTAGCATAATACCTTCCAGCTCCACCCATGTTGCTGCAAATAGCAAGAGTCTACTGATTTTGATAGCTAAGCAGAATTCCATTGTGTGTATATGCCACATCTTCTTGATCTATTCATCTGTTTTGGGGTATTTAGGGTGTTTCTATATCTTAGCTATTGTAAATAGTGCTTCAATAAACATAGGAGTGCAAGTTTCCCTTTGATATAGTGTTTTTGTATTCTTCAGGTAGGTAGGTACCTGGGGGTAGAGTTGGTAAGTCATATGATAGGTTCATTTTTAGAAAACCTCCAGACTGTTTTTCATATGGCTTGGAACAGTCTATATTCCCAGCAACAGTGTAGGAGGTTCCTTTTCTCCACACCCTTGCCAGCACTTGTTTTTTTTTTTTTTTTTTTTAATATGGGCCATTCTCACTGTTGTGAGGTGGTATCTCATTGTGGTTTTGATTTGAATTTTCCTTATGATAAGTGTTGATGAACTTTTTTTTGTATGTCTATTGGCCATCTGCATTTCTTCATTGAAGAAGTGTCCTTTAAGCTCTTCTGCCCATTTTTTTAAAGATTTATTTTATTTATTTGTGCATACAAGAGCTGGGGTGTAGACCAGAGGTGCAGGGCGTGAGAGGATTCACCAGAGACAGAGTGGGAAGCAGAACAGGCAGATCTACTGCAATACATTGCCGAGGGGAGCAGCAGGCAAGACAGGAAAGGTCTGCTGCACCATGTGGGTTAGCTCCTTGGCTGGGGATCGAACTCATGCTGCAGTGGTGGCCAATAGCTTGATAGTGCTGAGACTTTAACTCTGTTCCACCAGGGAGGCCGCATCTTTTGCCCATTTTTTGATTGGGTTGTTTGCTTTGTTCTTGTTGAGTTATATGAGTTCTTTGTAGATCTTAGTTACCCGTCCCTTGTCAGATGTATGGTGTGCAAATGATTGCTCCCATTCAGGGAGGTGTCCTTTTGTTTTAGTGACAGTTTCTTTCACTGTGCATAAGCATTTTAGTTTAATGTATCCAATTGTCTATATTCTCTTGTTTTCCTTGCTGTTGGAGATGAATCTGCAAAGATATTTCAAAGTTGTGGAGTGTTTTACCTATGATTTCTTCTAGTATTTTATGGTTTCAAGTCTTACATCCAAGTCTTTTATCCATTTAAAATTGATTTTTGTCTATGTTGTTAGATAGGGGCCTAGTTTCATTCTTTTGCATGTCACTGTCCTGTTTTCCCATCATCACTTATTGAAGAGGCATTCCTTCTTCATGTTTGTATTCTTGACTTTGTCACAAATTTACTGTCCATATAGATGTGGGTTTATATCTGGGCTCTCAAGTCTATTCCATTGTGTCTGTTTTTGTTCCAGTACAATGCTGTCTTGATTATTATAGCTTTGTAGTAGAGTTTGAAGTCTGGAAGTGTGATACCATCATTGTTCTCTTTTTTGTCAGGATTATCTGTTACTCCCCTCGTCCCACGGTTAGATCAACAACAAGCAGTTTCACCCTACCTGGCTGTAGTATGAATTGCTGTTTCTTTCCTAGTGGAAACCTTTCCCCCACTCATGCTTTTGTTTCCCAGAGTTGAATTTCTTCAGCATTTCCTCTATTACATGCAGTCAGCATTGGTCTGTTATGATCATGAAGCACTTTGTTTTTGCCTCATGTCTCAGGATCCTGAGTTCAACACTTGACCTTTCTCTCTTCATTCTCCCTGGAGTGAAGTATAACACTCCTTTACTGCCCTCTTGCCTCCTCAACAAGCCCTCAGATTCTAACTACAGAACTGAGGCTATCAGAGATGGGGAGAGGGAATTGGGGGTTCAATAAACTTTGATGGTGGGGTATTGTGGTAACATGCATTTGAGGAGGTGTGGACCTATACTCCTAAAACATATACAGTGTTGTAATCCAATGTTGCCTCAATTGAAAAAAAAACAAAGAAAGAGAAAGAAAAAGAAAACCAAGTAATTAAAAAAATAGTAGTGGTGTGAAAACTTTGGTAGCAGCTTTGCCATCCATTTTTGAACATTTATGCCTTTAATCTTCTTGGTGATCAGTAAATTATTAAGTCCATTTAAAACAGGACCCTGTAACCTCCATCCTAAAGAAGATGAAAATGTTTTGGGAAGCAGTTAAAAGCTCCATTATATTTTGAGTAATTTTTTAAACGAGATTTCCTGAATATACTCACATTTCACCCAAGTTTGAACTTTTTTTTCCCTCTTAGTCTGGATGGAGCTAGGTTCTTGCTAGTCAGAAACTAGCTAATATTGTCAGAATGACCTATGAAGACTGTTGGCGTAGGGTTTTTTTCTAGAGGCAGATGATAATTGCTGCTATTCTCTCACACAGAATTATGTTGCTGATAGCAGCGGCCCATTTGCATGCTCAGCAAAGATGTCTGGGTTGCTACTGGGCTAACTCACAAATTTCAGCTTTTCCAGGGGACAAAAAATGTTCTAAGAGCCTTTTGGGAAAAAGAGACATATGTGGAGCCCTTATTATTCCATTCTGATTTAAGCACATTGCTTTTTATGAATGACTTCCTTTTAATTGGGTGTTTAATTTAAAACAGAACTTGTGACTATAATAACCCCTAAAGCACAAGATTGGGACATTAACCATTGGCAGGAGAGAAAGGGGGTTCAAAAAGTCTTTCAATCACAAGGCTATAATTGATTGTATAGAACTTGAAAGAATTCTTTATTATTTTACAGGATAATTAAGAAAACAACTTCCACAGCTAAATAAAATTTAATTTCCGTTTTTCAGAATTAGAATTTTGTTGTAAAAAGTTCTACTGTGATGAACATATTTATTTTAAATTTTTGACTAAGGGGTCTCTAGTTTGGGTTTTTAACAAGGGAACATTTTGAAAGGTAAAAGGAAAAGTTTTCCTTAACTTCTTGTTTTGAAGATAATTTCCAAATCTTTGACTTAGGACAAAGGCAAATGGAAAGGGACATTAATTAATGGCCATAGGAAAGAAATTACACTAAGCTAAGTCATCACTAAAATTATTATAACCCCAGAACTCTACCACCATTGAGGAAAAAATGCATTGCAAATAATGCTTTAAGGACTCATTTAACAATTTTCTCCCAACTGAAAATTAAAACAAAATTTTTTTTGTGGCATCATTCTGAGATAATCTTAGAAGTATTAGCAAAAAGGAACTGGTCTGTTTTACACTTTATAAGGGAAAATGTTCAATATTTTAGTATAGACTTCTGTGATTATTTTTAATGGGAAAATAAAATATAGGTGACTTCTCCAGGAATCAATATCCTCTCTTCTCCATTCTTGATGTTTTGCAGACTGATTAATTTGCAGAGGTTGAGTTTGATTGCTGCTGAAGTAGAAAGTATTATAGATTCGCTGTTATTCTTCAATCCACTTGGGTGAGGCCTATGGTTCTATCTCTGTGTATTTATCTAGCTTTCCACATGATGCTTAGCACCAAGCTCTGGGCCTCTCCTAAACATATTGTGAAAATCCGTTGTGCTCAACTCTCAGGTCTCTTGCTGTGAATAGGTAACTACTCCCTGCTCCCCACCACACCCCCCAACTGTTCTGTTAGGTAAAGGTACATGAGCCACACAGAAATAGGCATTTAGAAAATAGTTTTGTAAATGAAGGATGTATACAGCTAAGATTTGAAAACAAAAAGAAGAGGCACTGAAGGTCATAAAATTTATAAAAGCATATAGAGTTAAAGAAATAACAATAGAGAATACTTGCTCAACATTAACAATACTGTGTGCAGTCATCTTAAATGATTGAATGAAGAATCTGGTATTTCCAGTCTTAAACTCGCATGGTACACTATTTTGGTTATGGTTGCTGTTTATCAATTAATCCTGAATAAATGTTTTTCTCTAGTTTCTTATGAACAGTCAATTAAATGAGCTATTTCATCATTATTCCCTAAATCACTTCTTTTTGAAAGTTTGAGGTAGAATAAAGCATAAATGGATGGTGGTTTTTGTATAGTCTAGGTAGGCATGTTTTTGACATATCCCTTCTTTGGTCAAATATTTTTATACATTGAAATATTTTAGCATTGAATAGCAGAATTTTTAAAAGATTTATTTATCTATACAAGAGCTGGGGTGTAGGCCAGAGGTGTGGGGCGATGAGAGGGTTCACCAGAGACAGAGTGGGGAGCAGAAAAGGGAGATCGACTGAAATACACTGCTGAGGGGAGCAGTGGGTGAGACAGGAGAGGTCTGCTGTACCATGTGGGTTAACTCCCAGGGGATAGGGTTCAGGCTTTATTGGCTAGCAATAGCTTCATAGTGCTGAGACTTACCCCTTGTGCCACCAGGGATGCCCTAAATAGTGGAATTATTGTAAGTACTTTGACTTTTAAGTGTAGGTATATTTGAAATTGTATAAATGTATGTGTAAAGTATGTGTATGTGTAAAGACTGGGTAAAGTTTGTATAGATCCAAAGGCTAAGTTGGTTTAAATGCAAATTAAACCAAGAATTATGATATACACATTTCAGTGTACTCGGTTCACTTTTTAGTCACTTGATGGTGACTTGTATATCTTGTCAAAACCAGATTAAAATGCAAACTCTTTAAAATCATGCCTTTTAGAAGGATAACTCAGTTACAAGCTAAATATATTTCTTATGCAGAGACTTCTGCTTTAACAATTATAGTGATCTATAAATTATAAATTCATACAATTATGAGAAATTAAAAAATCTTCAATTGGTAGTTAAAATATTTAATTCATTGCATTTTCTGAAAAATACATATAGCATTAAATACTTTGATATAAAGTCTACATAATCTGAATTCTTTCCCAGAAGCAAGTCCAGAATCATATTGGTGAATACACACCATTATTACCACTGCAAACAACTACTTAAGAAATCTGCTCCCAATTAACCTTATAGACAAATGAAAAACCATCTTCTAAAAACGGACACATTTATTTCTGTAAATGTGTGAATTCCTCAGCATTTCTACAATGTTGAAATAAACTGTTTCAATCTGTATTTATAGCTCAGAGTTGGGAGCAATTTCTCTATCCTTTACAAACAGCCTTGACTATCTACTGTGAGTTCAAAACAGTCTTAAAATGTGTCATTTTTTTGTATACAAAAGGCATTCTAAAATTGTATTATGCAGTTATTGTGCCGAAAGAATGACCCTTGCCATGCTTTGTTTACTGAATGTCAAATTTTCATTTGTATTACAGCTGTGTACCATAGCAGTTTCGGTTTTGTATGAAGGGCAGCTAATGCACAAAACAGTCAAACCACAGAGCAGTAATTAGTCTGGAAAAGATCAAAGTGTGCTCTTCTAAATCCAGCCAATTTGCTCTGGGTGTGCAAAACCAATAGTCTTTCTTTTGCTAAGGTCTCTTATTAATTTTTGCTTTCGTTTGTTGCAGAGCAGCTGCTTTACTGTCAGTCCAACATCCTGCTTAAAAAAAAAAATCCATTTTGATGCCACAAATGTAATTTCAATGGGTTTAGGAATAATAACCAGCTTTTTTTCCACCCCACTTCCAGGAGATAGAAACTTGAAAGTTTTCAGTATCTGTAAAGTGAAAGAAAGCAACCTAAGTCATAGTAGTGTTTGAATTTGTTGTACTAGAAAAAGAAGAGTGATATGTAAATATTTCTGCTTTTGTTCCTTTTAACTAGCTCATTTCCTTATCACTATATACATCTATTGCTCTCTTCTCTTCTCAATACGAGCTCTTTTTTTATCCTTATGTTCACATTGTGTTTTTTTTAATAGGAAAAATCACTAATCCAAACTGTTAATTAAGTTCTATCTAGTAGGAAAAAAAAGCAACAAAACTTGAACTGACCCAGGATGAAAACAGTAAAATAAGTAGGATCACTTGTTATTTTTTTTGATGTAATTATTATTTTTGAGGGACTCTAGAAGTGGTAGTTGAGGATGATGAATTAATCTTCTCATAGGAGGAAAATGAATAAAACTTGAGAAAAAGAATACAATATATCACTTTGCAAATGAAATGTGATCTTGGAGAATACGTGTTAAGTGTATGCAATTCTTGCCTTTTCCGTTTCTGTCATTTTCCTGCTCAATCTCTCTGACAAAAGATAGAAAAATAGATTGGTTAATTTACTGTTTCCTATCAACATGGAAGCTTTTCTGTAATCCTACCTTAAACTTTGCTCAAGTATTTTATATTTTAATTTTAATATAAAATATTATGTATTCTTTCCTAGTCTATTTCTTTACCCAAGCTATGAATATTAGTATATATTAGCTGAGTAAATATATTTTATGTGTCTAGTATTGCAACAATTTTCTTGGCTTTACAACAAACTGTTTACATTTGATTCTGAGTTATTGTCCATTCCAAACATGTGCCAAATATTTGTTTTAGTGTCGCTATCACCAGCTAAGTAGACCCTAAAATACAGCCAAGCAAAACAAAAAGTATAATGATACACAGAATTAGCATAATGAAAAGAGACACATACAAGTAATTTACAATAATTGACTCATAAGCAAATGTGTGATGTCCTTGAAATGACCAAATGGAAATGTTTTCAATTGAACAGGAATTTAGTGCTTTTGAAAACTGATGAAATGATCATACAGAGAAGTTGAGGTATCTCTTTCTTCACATGAAGGGTACAAATGAGGCTCTAACTACTGATTTTACTCTGAACGGCAATAATACACCAAATGAACTTGAGTTTTTGTGCCTCTTCAACATTTGTAATATTATTTAGTGTCTGTCCATCAGTTTGTTTGTTTGTTTATTTATTTACTAATGAGGTAACATTGGACTAGTCACTGCCTGTTCTTACCTTTACAGTTCTTGTGATGCGTTCCATTCTTTTCCACTCACCATTGTTTAAAGACCAACTCTGAAGATGATATGGTGATAGAAATAAAACTATACTAGAAATGAAATAATTATATTTAATTTATATTTATAGTGGCTACTAGATAAAATCTTGAGATTCAAATAAAACTTCATTGATAACTTTTGACCAACATCATCTAGATAGTAATAACCTAACTGTATTAGTCAACTTGAAACTTGGCATTTTGGATGTAAAATGGCCTCATGGAATTGGGCATACAATCTCATTTAGAATATTCTCAAAATGTTTGGACTAAGATTTTTTTTTTTTACAGAATGTAAGGTTTTCATATTCTAGACATAAATTCATATTTTAAATAAGTCTCTTTCTCCATATATTTGTTAATAATTTAACAGGTCTGAATTATTGCTAATACTCTTAACTGACAAAGTTTATGCAAGGAATAGAAGAATAAGCTCTGCCTTTTCTTAGCTCTATGTGATTATATTTTTAGTGTAATCTTCAATTTAAGGTTTCTTTGAAGAGATTTTTTTTAAAGCCACTTGTCTATTTTATGAGGGTTATTTACTTCAAACTAGATAATGTAATCCACATATTGACTTAATTAAGCACCATAAAATGCAATGTGTTTAATAAAAATAAAATGAATGCCCGAGCAATGGCCAACTGTGTAGACCTCCATGTTGTGGAATTTCCATTTTTGCTCCAAAATGTTTTGCTTACTGTATGTGACATGTAATATTGTGACATGTAGACCCATTGAGGATACCAGTGAAGTTCAGATGAAATATTAGTAAAACAACATTTTCCCAATTCTTAAAGTAAATATCAAATTAAATAGGATTCATATTTAACCCTAATGGATCATCTTGTGCATTCCTTGTGATTTGTGTAGCCAGTTTGGAGTTTTCTAGACTATTACTAAGTTCTGATGCCTTAACATGGCATATAGGTCCTACAACATATGACCCTTGTCTACTCTTCCATCCCAAGCTCTTGTCTTGTCACTCCTCATACCCTACAACTGAGTTTTAATAAACTTTTGGGGGTTCTTCGAATTTATAATATTGAATCATATGTCAGAGTTTTTCTTATACTATTGCTTCTTCCCAGAATACTCTTTCTCTTTGGACTACCTGATTAATACCTTCTCAATGAAACTTTTTCTGGTCCTTCCCACTTCCCAGGGAGAACTGAAAGAGTACTCTGGAATTCTACTTGTTTATTCTGAACTTCAGTCTTAAGCTCTTTTATTGAACATGTTTGCTAACATTCTTGGTTCTTCCTGTAGATCACTGTCTCCCTGAAATCAAAGATGTTGTCTCGTTTATTTTTGTATCTTCAGCATATACTGATGAAGTGCCCCCAAAAGGCCCTTAATCATGCTTGTTGAATTAACTATGAGGTGATAGTTCTATTGTGCACTGTATTGGCCAGCTGGCATAGAAGATTGTATTTAGTTCTGGATGCCTCTTGAGGAAGGACTTGGAAAACTGATGTGTACTCAGAGGAAAAGAATTCCAAACAATGTCATGAGAGCAATTTTAGCCTGGGACCAGCATATAGAATAACAGGGATGAGGGATTTGGTTTTAATATAAGGAAGAATTATCTAATAATTAGAGCTGCTTGAACAGGGGATGAATGGCTTTGGGATATGGTGAGTTTCTTAGCACTCAAAGTGTTGAAATAAAGCCTGAATGGATAACCTCCTTGAGCAGACTGAACAAGGGCTTAAAGCAGCTGGAGTGGTCATAGTGAGTGGAGGAGAATTTAGATAATCTTTGAATTGTAAACAATCATGCTGATATTTGAAATCATTTGATATGCCTAGTTGATAGGCTAAACTTTGATAGATGTTGTTTTAAAATAGAGAAGTGAGGCTATTTTACGTAAAATATTTCTCTGTAATTGCAGTGTCTGGATCTATGTGAGACAACCATAATGCTGCTTTGCCTTCTCATGAGCTTGGTTTAGCAAGTCTTTGAGCATGTACTAATGCTGTTACAATAATAATAATAATAATAATAATAATAATAATAATAATAATAATATTAATAATAATAATAATAATAATACTTTGTGTTACCTGCAGGTATCTATCTTGTTCCCTCTTTTCATCTTAGAAATAGAACATCTTTATCTCCATCAACAATGGATTTAAAACATGTAGTCTGAAAATCCATAAAAAAATCATAGTGACTCTTGAATATCAGGGCAAAGGCAGATACTTTAACTTTCTGTATACTTAGGGCTGCCGGAGACAAAATTTTGAAACAAAATGTTGAATCAATTAAAAAAATCGGGAAATAAATAGTAAACATATGTCAGAGGCATAACATACTGTAAACAATTTGAGATAATCTAATTATAGCACCTTTTAAGAGCATGAATCATAATGCGGAAACAATGAAGTTAAAAGGACCTATTTAAATGTACAACTAACTGATTTCAGAACCTAGACCATAACCCATCACATTTAATCCTAATTCATGGATTTCTCCGTTTTACTACAGTGTCTCAAATATATAAAATGGGATCCTTACTCTGAAGGACTTTTGCAGCCTCATAGAAGGATAGGACATATCCTTAAAACATTTAGAAAACAGCAAAAGTAAAATCAAGTGCAATATATGTGCTGTAGCTAAGGAGTCATTTGGAAGGTCAACAAGGTGAGAAATCACAGGCTAGAGGATATGGAAATGTTTATTAAGAATAACTTTGAGAATAGCCCTCAAAGATAATTAGACTTACAGAATTTTTCTTTCTTTCTCAAAGTGTGTGTTGGCTTTTTCCACATTCACCAGTGCCTTTCCTTTTTTATTTCTT
Organism: Scalopus aquaticus; assembly: GCA_004024925.1. Taxonomy (NCBI): domain Eukaryota; kingdom Metazoa; phylum Chordata; class Mammalia; order Eulipotyphla; family Talpidae; genus Scalopus; species Scalopus aquaticus. The sequence goes on along the minus strand of PVIJ01004200.1, from coordinate 108,288 downwards.
TTTAGTTTTACTACTCTTATTATACAGGCCAATAGAACACAGGCATCTAATTGCAGTAGATTCTTATACATTCCAAGTGATCCCCACAAAACAGGTTTCCATGGGAACCAAACAAAAAAGGACTAGAAAACAGAAGCAAAGTATTTACTTAATGTCTGATGGGCTCTCTGCATGATTTTTATTAGACCTGTTGCTGGTGCCAGTTACTACTTATTTTTTAATTTGCTAGGAGGCTAAAAACTTTTGATAAAGTTTGATAAAATTGTACTGAGCAGTAAGTCATACCTACTGAGTTTTTAAAATACATAAATCTTATTTAGAAATTTTGATCTATTATATAGAATTAGCCCAGGAACTTGTGACTCTTGCCAATAGAATTCAAGAGAACAGAAGGGTCATTTGATGATGGTAGAGTCTTTTATGACTGTCATAAGAAAAGAGGTGATAGTAAATTTGAAATGGTTTTGTTAATGGTCCTGCTGTTTGTTTTTGCCACATTAATATAAGATGTACTTGAACCAGTTGACACAGAGATTTTATTGCTAATAATTTTATGTATAAAATATTTATAAATATTGTTTTGTATAATGAATACAATCTACTGAATTCTAGCTAGTGTTAATCCTTTAGTGAATAAAGATTTTGACAATGAATCAGAAAGCCATTTAGGCTCATAAAATATGCTTAACATTTTCTGAATTGGGGAATGGAACCCACTCTCTTCATCCCTACCATTGTCTTGATACTTCTTTGAAGTGCACAAACATTAGAACTTCAAAGGCAGTCCAGGAAAATGGCCTCCGCAGCTTATGGAAAGCTCTAGAGGTGTAGATAAATATGCCGCATGTCACTAGGTGGTAGGTTTCCTAGAAATCTTGGTATGATTGAGTCTTCTTTTTTAAAAAAGTCAGTTTAAATCTGTGTACAATAAATTGCTTCTTTGGATACTTGCTTTTGAAAATCACACTCTATATTTCACAATAAAGAACCTACAATTTAACTGTCATCTGCTGGAGTAGAAAACAAAGTTGGATGCTAATTTGGAAGCTTAGAGGCTGAAGGGAAAAAGTTTTGCATAGCAGACTAGATGATCTATGGAAAGGTAGGGAAGCTCTGTGACATAGATCCACCCCTTGCCTATCTGTATATGCAGTTTTGAATGACACTATCTTCTTTGCATCATTCTAGGCTAGTTCTTTAATCTAGCAATGGAACTTGGAAATCTTGGAGCAAGATTTTCCTTCAGGGAAGGGATTTACTTTTTAGGAGTAGGATCACCACAGTGCCATGTTAATGCTGCTCTAGAGTCACAAGAAAAAAGGTAAAAAAATAGAATGCATTTTCCCAATTAAATAAGACTTGTTATTGTTTGTTATAACAACATCAACAGCAACAAAATACTTAGGGGAATGTTTATCATGTATGTCTGTATTAATGTCTGAGATGTGAGTTATGTAATTTTTGTACTTTGGGATGAATATCTAATCCCCCTGCTTTTGAACTGGGCTGTTTATGTGAAGGATGGTAACGCAACGTCACCAGTATCATCAATATCTTACTACTATTGTGGCCATAGAGGAAGAATTGGAGTTAATGTGAGGGCTGATTCCTATTGGGAATGTGTCTGTGTTGTGGCCTCCAATTTAGTCATTCTTTGAAAAGGAGTGAAATTTTAGTGTCATGACCCCCTATCCCATAAAAACAAATATCATTGGGTTTCAGCCTAAAGATTAGTGCTGGCAAATTTTGCTCTGAGAAAGAACTTTGTTAGAAATACTCCCATTCTAAAGCATATGCTACCTAGCATATGCCTACAAAAGGCCAGACTGTCAGGTTCCTAAGACTGTCAGGGCCTAAACACAATGAAAGAATCTTGTAAAGAATTCTTTTTTTTTTTTAAAGATTTATTTATGCATGCAAGCTGGAGTGTAGGCCAGAGGTGTGGGTGGTGAGAGGATTCACCAGAGACAGAGTGGGGAGCAGAACAGGCAGATCTATTAAAGTACACTGCTGAGGGGAACAGTGGATGAGGCAGGAGACGTCTGCTGCACCATGTGGGAATCTCCCTGGCCGGGTATCGAACTCGTGCTGCAGTGGCCCTAGATAGCTTCATAGTGCTGCACCACCAGAGAGGCCCCTGAATCTTGTAAAGAATTCTTGACTGAAGTTAGTCAGATTGGGAGAGTAACTTTGTTCTTTGTCTATTGCCATTAAAAAATGTAGGCTGGTGAAGCAATACCACTTTTGGGAATCTACCCAAAGGACACAAAAACACTAATCCAAAAGGATACATGCACCCGTATGTTCATTGCGGCGCTGTTCACAATAGCAAAGGTATGGAAGCAACCCAGATGTCCAAAAATAGATGATTAGATCAAGAAGATGTGGTACATATACACAATGGAATACTATTCAGCATTCAAAGAAGATAAACACGTGCAATTTGCAGGGACATAGATGGAATTAGAGGGGCTCTTACTCAGCGAAATAAGCCAGAAAGAAAGACAAAAATATCGAATGGTTTCACTTACAACAAGACTACAAGGAAACCAAATAGGAGAGAGACACTCAGCGGGGGTGGGGTGGGGGAGGGTAAGGGCACAAAATGGAGTAGAAAAGAATACAAGGGACCACGGAGATGGATCACGGGTGAATTGGTGGTGGGTTACCCAAGGGGGATACAAAATTTAAAAGATATAAATAACAATAAAAATATATACATTAAAAAAAATGTAGGCTGGTGAAAAGAAAAAGGATTTCTGCTAAATTCTTTTTGACTCATCCCATCATCCCACAATGACATTTAACACGTGCTTCAGTTTTCTAACTGTTATGAAATGATTGATACTTTGCTTAACTAAAATGTATTCACTGCTCCATTTCTAACTAGTAAACAAAATGCTAATGATTTTTCTTGGGTGTAGTCTCAGTTTTCTCAAATATTGTAGTCTTCAACTGGTGGCTTAAGGATAAATATTAAAATAGTTACTCCTCCCAAATAACAGAAAAAAACCCTGCCCTAGTTTTCTTGACTGCATAAAGGATCTAGTAGAATGACCTCAGCTGCTTCCATTTTTTATTTGTTATCTTGAGTCTGGTAAGCCTTGTCAATAATTCCCTTAAGTATCCAAAGGAATATCTCTTTCTTTGGTTTCCTTTCTCCCACAGTGCCCATTATCCCTTTTAGCCCGCCTTAGAAAAAAAAGAGACATAGTGACATGGTCTAACTTCTCTCAAGTCAAGGATGCCTCAAAAGCAAAGTTTGGGTGGGAGGAGAGTGGGAAAAGGAAAACAGGGAGGAGGGAAGGAATTGTAAACAAAGGGAAAGCAGGGGATGGGTCCATTCTTCCTAGGCCGTCTGTGGAGCCTCTTTAAGAGGCAATGAAAATAGAGAAATCCAGAGGAATCTTTAAAAAATACTGCTTATGGTTCTGACTTTTTAAGCTGCTATGCAGAAGGGCTAAAGATGAGAAAAATAAGTCAGGTGACCAGGTACCAACCCAATCCATTTTTCATTTACATTTGCTATTTTTTTTTAAAGATTTATTTACTTATGCATACAAGCTGGGTACAGGCCAGAGGGGTGGGGCGGCGAGAGGGTTCACCAGAGACAGAGTGGGGAGCCGAACAGGCAGATCAGAAACACACTGCTGAGGGGAGCAGCGGGCGAGGCAGGAGAGGTCTGCCGCACCATGTGGGAATCTCCCTGGCCAGGCATCAGACTCACGTCTCTGCTGCCGACAGCTCCACAGCGCAGCGCAGAGCTTAACCACTGCGCCACCAGGGAGGCCCCTACATTTGCTATTTTTTTTAAAGGGACTGTTACATTCTGCATTTGGTAATATACCAGATAAATCAAAATGGGTAAGTTATGGTATCACATGGTTGCAGTTTCCTGGATCAAGATGTAAATACCCTCAAATGTTACTCTAGTTGGAGGAGTGTGGGTTCTGCAAATATCAGTCCCAACAAGAAGTCATGGATTTTTAAAAGAGTTAAGTTTATCCTTAAATAGTGAAGTATGATTAAGAGTGAGATCAGTTATGGAAAGAGAAGACAAGAATTTTTTTCTTGATTGAATAATTTGGATTTTGTTTTTAAAATTAACCAGTTTCTCTTACTAATAGGTCATGAAAATATGCTGTTTTCTTAGGGATTTCAGGGTAAAATTCCACTTCTGAGGAGTAGAAAATTAGGGATCAATTATCTTTACCATTTAGAAAGTTTTTTTCTGAGTATAAGAATAATCCATATCCATTATAAATTTTAGGGAAAAGAAATGCATTCCATATTACATATTATCAATAATTTGCAAAACCTCCTTTAATTGCTTTGAAATTAAACTGACTTGAGAAAAAAATAGGAAGAATTTGGTAGAGTCAGAAGATGAGGGACAGCAGGAGAAACCTTCTCTGGTATAGCTGCAAATGGAAAAAAAATTTTTTTGAGCTACTTAGAGGATCTGGGAGATCATGCCTCTTTTTTCTTGGGCTTCTCTGACCTTGAATCTTAGTCATGATAAGCCCTGATTATATGTAGCAACTGGGTTGGTTGAGCATGATCTTATAACTGAAGTCCTGAAAGAAGGCTCCCATAGGAGAGCTGTTTAGCATCACATGTGTTTGGTGACCTGAGAATATGTACCAGGATGGCCCCGTGCAGGGACCTACCAGACAATGTGGGCCCCAGCAGTTCCTCTCACAAATACCATCTCTCTTTAACCTAGATCAAGATAAGTTATTGGGGCCTCCTCTCTGGTTGGGAGTGCCCTAGGGTTAGTACTTTGGAATATTTATTGATCATTTCCATTGAGTTGAGTTCCAGTGTGTGAGGTGTGTGTTTGTGTGTGTGTGTGTGTGTGTGTGTGTGTGTGTTTGTGTGTACCATGTGCTCTGGACTCTCTCACTTCAAAAATTAGTCTTCAAAAATTAGTTGAGATCATGAAATATACTACTTTTTTTATGTATGTTATTTTTGGCTTAGAAGTGGAAAGTCATTGTTTGGAGGGAACTGAAAAACTGAGGTAGTTTTTGTATATGACATATGTGAAGTATTTGACTTGTAATGATGGGCCAAGCAGAATGTTAGACCATCCTGAAAGGATGAGGTTGTCATGAACATGACCTGGTTTTACAGACTGTCACCAGAATTTAAGGATTAGGAATCTAGTAGAAGTACTGGTTCACCTTGGGTCAAGTTTGAGTGATAGTGGAGCTGTAATTTTGGGCTATTCTCTCAGACTAATGTGTGGGACCCTACCTATTTGTGAATAATTCAGAAACTCATGGATCTTACAGTGAATTTAAAAATGATGTGAAAGTTCTCACTTGGTTCCTTTTCCATTTTTTTTCCTCAGACATACCTATTTTGAAGGTAAAATTGGGAGCTGCCCCCTTCTTGTCTGTTCTTTTCATTTCCCTGACCAGGGAAGGAGGGTTTGCACAGTGGGTTTGGTCCTTAGACCTTCATACTTTAGTTAGAGTTCATAATGCTCTCGTATGAGAATTAGCTACACGGGCCATAGTGTGACATCTGTTTTGCATAATCGAAATACTTAACAAGATGAAATCTTGCTATTTGCAACAACATGAATGTACCCAGGGGGTATTATGCTTAGTGAAATAAACCAGAAGAAAGACAAACATCATATGATTTTACTCATATGTCATATATGGAGAAAACAAACAGATGAACTAGATGAAACAAACTTTTGGACTATAAAATAAATCAGCAGTTACCAGAAAGGGAAGGATAAAGGGGGTGGGTAAATGTGACAAAGGGGGAAATGATAAATGAAGGATAGCATTGGATTTGTTGTGGCAAACCTAATGCACATATGTTCATTTTCAGTTATGCCCACCTGAAATTTATATAATGTATCAATGCAATATCACTTCATTAGTCAATTTTTTAAAGGGTAAATTTGTTTTTTTAAATTTTTTCTCTTTAGCTTACAATGAAAAATGAATTATCTGAAATGAGCCTGGCTGTCTTATGAACAGTTGAAATTTTAATTAATTAATTAACTATTTAAATTTGGTTTACACCATTGTTTGTGTACTAAAAGTATAGGACCCCCCCCACCAATAAACACATTTTTAAAAAAGTATTCTGAAGTGAAATGCCATTTTCTTGCTTTGAGGGTGATCCCCAGGACAATGCTTTATCTGTCTCTGTATGTCTATGAAAAAAGAAAAGGACTTTAAGAAAGTTTCTCAACTGGAGGTGTAAACCTCAGAACAATTAGAAACAAACAATGCCCATTTCCTTTCCCACCCTTAATGTCTTCTGCAAGTCTGCCCCAGAGCCAGAAAGAGAAGGAGGTATAGCTGCACATTTATCTGGAGGTTGGAAGCTGGGTGGAGGATTGAATTGCCAGTGAACTTTACACTGTGATTTCACATTGAAGTGGCTGCCTCTGCACCACCTGTTGATGGCATGATTGGAGCATTAGTCCTGGCTCAGCCTCTGCACCATTGATAACTCCGCTTAACATCACCCCAGGGGAGGCTTTATTGGAAACCCAGTCACTTTGCCTCGGCAATGGTGTACATTGGCGCCCCATTCAACCTTTTTTTTCTGACACTAGCACATTTGAATGGGCCACCAGTGAAGCCATTCAGTGAGAACATACAACCGGGGTTTCTGGGTGGCCTAGGGCTGAGCTGAGAATTCTCGTTAATGGACTGCAAGACTTAGCCTATTGAGGTACATGAACTCAGTGACCAAAGAAAAGTGAGACAAAGATGTCCCTCACAGGAACATGTAGGTCAGAAGTGGACAAAAGCAGACACGGACCAGTCAAAGCTATTTGATTACTGAGCTGAAAAGGGAACACGGATCCCTCTAGGGGGGCAGTGTGACTGATTTGACGGAAATCTCCAAAATGCCCGCATACTCTGAGAGCGAGGCATTTATTGGAATTGCAGGTGGTGTGTGAAGTTATTTTAAAAATGTTTTTTCCTTCCACATGTCTTTGTGGTAATTTCCTATTTGGCAGTACTTAGAAAAGGCCCCCAATAACTGGAATGAAAAGAAAGGGTAGAAAAATTGAACTGGAAAAATCATGCTTAGAAGTGAAAGGTGATCATGGACAACATTTCCCATACCGCTGCTCGGAATTATTTTGAAGCTTTTAGGAACCAGAAAATGTGCTTTGAGAACCAGAACTTGTACATGTTTGTAATTATAACCTTAACACCTTAGTATAATTTCAAAACATTTTTACATTAAGAGAGATGAGACAAAATATAGGACTTTGAAACTTTACAAAAAGATAAATGAAAAGAAAAACAACTGAAAAAGATTATGGAATCATTTTGGATCTACAAATATGGCCAATAGCAACATGCTTAATTCTGATTAACTCTATATTGTTGATTCTTGCTGTGTAAGTTTTTGTGGGAGAGACATTGGTTCTTTATGTTTAAATATGTGACTATGCACATGTCCAGAGATCGAATACTCAGACCCAGAAAATTTAAAAAGTGTTCTGTAATTTTCCAAAATGGCATTTTAATAAGAATTCATTTGATTAGAATTTACTTAATACAGACGATTCACTCCAAACCACGTTTATTTCTTAGAACTTGATTAAAAGTTTGACAACTTCTTGAGATAGTAGTTTATTTAAAAATGTTCAGAATTTTGGTTTATAAGATTTGGGAAACTGAAAATACCCATAACCCTGTCATTCTATGAAAAAATAGAAGAAAGTGTGTCTTTTATCCTATCATGAATAATATAGCTATTTTTATGAGGCAAATACTCAATTTTAAAAAGTGTGATTGAGGAAAAGAATCACATCTAGCAAGAATCATACCATTTATATTGAAAGAGAATTTTATATGAGGGAGAGGCCCTCAGTGTCTATTGTATCTATTGTATTCATAGTATTACTGTGTCCTGCAGAAGTTTATCACACCTAGGAACTGGACTTAAAAACAACACTTTTCCTCAGTTACAGGTATTGTTTCATTAGAGTAGAATTAGTCTTTTTTGGTAAGGGTTAAAAATCCTGAAATTTAGATGCTTTATCATGTCAAATTTACTTAGTGTAAAATTGATTTACATGTTCTACAGATTTTTTTTTAAATATAAAAAAGATTTCCATTATATGCTGCCACAACTTTTTAAAGTTGTAGTAAAAGGAAAACAACAACAACAAAAACCAGCAACATCAAAACTTGACTTCCTTGAAAAGGAACCTTTGAAACCGACTAACTTTGCCTTTTTAAGCATTTCTAAAAACCAATTCCCTTAATCCCTCTCTGTGAGAGGAAATGTTTAACTTTTTGTGGAAGGAGGTATGACCTGTCTAATTCAGTTCTAGTATTTCTCCTTTTAGACTACTTTAAAATGTATAGTAAAATATCTTCTCTCTCTGTATTATTTAGAACAACTTGTGTCTGGAAATTCTTCAATTTGAGTTCTCAGTTGCTTTCTCATGAAGGGACCCAGAATATTCCACTTTGGCATAAAGATTATTTTGAACTGAAAACAATTGAGAAAAACTAATAAAATTTCTTTATGCTTCTCCTTTCTACCCCAAGCAAGGCATACATTTCCCTTTGTAAAGGTGACATAAATTTCCATTTGTAAAGATGTTCCCCTCTCCCACTTCAAGCAAACCAGAGACAGCACTGAGATGAGCCTGTGTGACATCCCTCACTAAACAGCCACCCTCCCATAACTCACCACTCTAGCAGTCCAAAGCCCCCTTTTCTTTGTAAAGTTACTCCTGTTAAAATGGTATATAAACCCTCCCCCTATCTAACCACATCTTTGTTTTCACTGAAGCCCCCAATCACATAAAATAGTAACATCAATAAAACTTGTGAACTTTTTCTCCTGTTAAAATGTCATTGCTTGGTTTAATTTGCAGGTCCCTGGGTTCAGAATTTGAGAGGGCAGAGGAAAAAAATTTCTTTCCTTCCCTAAACTAAATAATTACGTCTCCCTTCTTTTGCTCTATCAAACCTGTTGAATTACATTTTCTCTTCTGGTTTCCAACTCCCTAGTGCATCTTCTTCCATGTTGCCTCACTCAACCTGGTCTTTATCTTATTTGCATCATTTATTTCAGTTAAAAATTTGAAGTCTCAAATGCTTCATGGTTAGTTAGCAGTGTCTGAACAACGAAAGGAAATGGTCCCACTTGGGATGTTATATGACATTGTTTTTGGAGGGTATGTCTTATAACTAGAAGAAATGGGAATTGGTTAAATTTGAAGCCATCTTTTCCACAAGACATTAATTTTTGGGTTCTCTTTTATGAGGCAATGGCTTTAAATATCAAAGTTTTGTTTCAAGATACTGTCAAAGCAAGAGTGGTATAAGTCAATCAATTGCTGAAATTTCAAAGTTTTCTCTCTCTCACACACACAAACAAATGTAAGGAAATAAGGACTAACTTGGGCTTTTTATAGCTTTAATTACATTTTTTTCCCACCCAAGAAGTTGTTGGGTTTGGATGTATTACTATATTAATAATACACTAATATTTTCCATCTAGTCAGTGATACTACATGTGAGGAGTTGTGCTAAGCATTTGACATGCATTCTCTTACTGAATCTACACCACAACTCTGATGTAAAAGCAAAGAGTGGTATAAATCAATCGACTATTAAATTTTCTAATTTCATTATCATCCTTGTTTGACACATGGGGAAAGATGAGCTTTGAAAGTTTAGGCAAGTTGTCCATGATCATCTGCTATTAAGTGGGGGAATTGGACAGAAAGGGTTTGGAAGTGGTCTAGGTCTAGTTCCTTTGAAGAAAGAAGAACCTCATTAGTAATTATATCTTACTGTGACTGCCCATTCTCTTTATACTTTATTGATGATACATGGTGCTTTCCCAATAGTTCAAAGTCTGCAAGGCCCAGCCAAGGACAAGAAAGGGGTACCCAGATGCATCAGACCAGGGGTTATAGATAAGATGCAGGTCACAGGATCACCATTGTGGAGGGTTGTAGGTACAGGTGTTCTTACTAGCATGCCCACCAAGGCCTGGGACACCTTTAGCAGGAACTCACCTCCCACATGGCTCCATTTCTTTTTATCATTTGGGTGGTGCATTTTCTGATTTTTTTTTGGCAGGGGTGGAGCATGGAGGAGACAACAATGAAAGTATTTTTTGAATTGTCAAAGTTCCGTCGTCAAATAATGCACCATTGCAGTTACTTTTTTTTTTTTTCCTGTTTGGATGATTATGCTATGAAATCTCACCCACCCTTCTGATTTAGGAAGAGACAGTTTTGTCATTTTCTTTTTTTTTTTTAAAGATCAATTTATTTATACATACAAGCTGGGGTACAGGCCAGAGGCGTGGGGCGGTGAGAGGGTTCACCAGAGACAGAGTGGGGAGCAGAACAGGCAGATCAGAAATACACTGCTGAACGGAGCAGCGGGCGGGGCAGGAGAGGTCTGCTGCACCATGTGGGATTCTTCTCAGCTGGGCGGAACTCGCATCACACCGACAGCTCCCACCAACTGAAGAAAGAGCTAATGCTGCTTTTATCATTTTTTTGTTGAAAATGATACATTTTGATAAAGTGAAGCACAAATCTGTTACATTTTATATTAACAACCTAGGCAGGTTGAGAATATGCTACCCCAAAACAAGATACCCTAACAATGACTGTTTAAAGCTGAAGAAATTGGAGAAATAGCATGTTTATGAAGAACTTTCTGACCTTCCCTAAAGCTGATCATAAACCCTCATGTGAGGTGCAGGGGAGGTCCATCATGTGCATCTTTGAAGATGAAGGAATAGGATTAAGAAAGGAATTTGAATAAACAGGCCTTGCTAAACTTTCCTCAGTTTACTCTCTGTACTTAATATCCTTTGTTTTATCACATTTCCCCACAACACTCTACTCCTTGTCAAACCCAATATACAAATGATCAGGTTTAACCTGAATTTCCCTGGGTCATTACCTATGGAGGTACCATAAGGGAAAATATGTATTAAAAACATCTGTATGCTTCTCTCTTGTTAATCTGTCTTTTGGTATAGGGGTCCCAGTCCTACCTTTATGATTTTTTTTTAATCTTAGAAGGGTAGAGAAAAAAGTTATTTTGCTTCCCCTGTACAACCAACATGAAGTCTTAACTTGTCTGAAATTTGATTCAACCTTCTCTCAAGAGGTAGGAGGACAAGTACTGCTCATAGGAGAAGGCTGATAAGTCAAAATACAAACCCACCTGCATCTGGCCCTTCAGATTACACCAAAGGCGTAGAAAATTGGCAGCAATGTCTGGTGCCATTGAACTCAGAGAAACACCAAATAGAAACCTTTTATAATCATCCCGGGAGTTTTAAACATCCTGAGGCCCAAGTCCTATCCCAGACCAACTAAATAAAAACATTTTCTCCCATTTTCTCTTTGGAGAAGTTTCTTTTTAGCTCTTCTGCCCATTTTTTGGACTGGATTATTTGCTTTGTTTCTGTTGAGTTGTGTGAGCTCTTTGTAGCTCTTTGAAATCAGTCCCTTATCAGTTGTCAGAAGGTGAATATTTTCTCCCAATGAGTAGGGTGTCTCTTTGTTTTGGTTATTGTCTCTTTTGCTGTACAGAAGCTTTTTAGTTTGATGTAATCTCAGGTGTTTAAGGTGTTTACCTTTTCCTTCACTTTCTTTGCTTTGGGGGATGAATTTTTTTTTTAAAAGATTCACTTATTTATGCATATAAGCTGGGGTCCAGGTCAGAGGTGTGGGGTGGCAAGAGGGTTCACCAGAGACAGAGTGAGGAGCAGAAAAGGCAGATTGACGGAAACACACTGCTGAGGGGAGCAGTGGGCGAGGCAGGAGAGGTCTGCTGTGCCATGTGGGAATCAAACTCTCGTCACCGCTGCCGACAGCTCCACAGCGTAGCGCTTAACCGCTGCGCCACCAGAGTGGCCTGGGGTATGAGTCTTAAAGATGTCCCTGAGATGTATGTAATGGAGTGTTTTGCCTGTATTTTCTTCTGTACATTTTATGAAAATCAATTGACTTTTTACCCATTGGTTTTAGCATCCACTAATGATTCTTAGTTTGGAGATTAAAACATGGTGATTTTCTAATCCCATCACTTCCTTAACTTTCATTAATTGATGTATTAGTTGACTCAAGGTAATATAATACCACTGACTGGGTTACTTTATCCACAGAAATGAATTTTCTCATAGTTTTGGAAGTTAGAAGTCCAAGACTAAAGAGTAGTTGGGTTTGGTTTCTAAGTGAGACTCTCTTCCTGACTGATAAATGAATGCCTTCTTGCAGTGGCCTCACACAGCCTCTTCTCTGTGCCAGGTGGAGAGAGGGAAGCTCTGGTGTCTCTTCCTCTTATATGCATCCATATTATAGGTTTAGAGTCCTACCTTTATGACTTTATTTTAACCTTAATCACCACTCTAATGGCCTTATCTCCAATAGAGTCATATTGGGACTGAGAATATTAACATATTTTATTTTTCCCTTTTCTTCCTCTTCTCTCTTCTCAAGCTTTCTCCTTGTGACTTTCATTATGAACTCATGCATTTCTTTTTCATTTAATGTACCTATTTCTCTCATTTTTCATTTTGATGCTCAAATTGTCCAATATGTGGCTAGTGAGAACTCCTCAAATCAGCTCTGGTATTCTTTTGACAGGTCTCTGCTAGTGTTTGAGCACTTCTTTGCTTTCTTGAACAACAAGGTATTATTCCAGGGCTACCTGTGTCACTATCCCAATCCTTTCTGGGACCATCCATTTCTCAAAGGAAGCCTGGTTCTTTTTAGTGGGAGATGGTATTTTTGAAACATAGTGTGTACTTGTTCTTATTAACTGTGATTAACTTGAGAATCTGTTATTTTAAATAGCAGTCTACATATTAGAGCTATAGAAACTATACCAATAAAGACTTTATGAAGTTAGACTAACTCTTCAAAAGTACAGTCAGACAGTACCTTTAGAAAGCTTTACAAAGTAACATGGACCTAATAAATAAGATGAATGAATGACAGTTCTTAAATTACAGGCTTTGCTTTATCTGCTAGGAGAGTCTTCTAACCCAAATGAATTTGTCCAGGCTATAGTGAGTGGAAGAGATTTGGATCAGTCCTTGTATTTTATCCACATTTTCAACCTGTAGCTCCTTCTCTGTTATTAAGAAAAATCCAGATTCCCATCTTCTGCCCCCCCCACCCCCTATAAGCTCTTATGGTTATTTTCTCAGGATATGATTCTGGGGAGCTTTTATCTTCTCATCTGTGGTTCTATGTGCATCCCTTTAGATTTCTAGGGGGATGAGATAACTTAGCTTGAAAAGAATACTTGAAATATTTTCCCAGGTTTTGCAAAACAGCTAGCTAAGGAATATTTTTTTTTTCCACAGATGAAGAGAATCCAGTTAAAACTAAGCTAGGAATACAGATTTCAGAGCCCTCGAGACTCTTATATATTTAATATCTATTCTAAGGAACAAGGTTTCAGTCACAACCACTCTTTGAGGATCTATTTACTGTCAAAGTGTAATTGGATTTTGATAGAGCAGTTCATTTTGGTGGGGGTGGGGAAGGGAAGGTGATTACAAAGTAACAAACAAAATGTGATGTTACCTTTGATTTTTTTTTCTTTCTTTTCCTGCTCCTGGGTCCTTACAGATACTGGGACTAAACCCCTTATTCCCCCACAGTGGTCTTAGAAAACAAGGCATACACTTCAACTACTTCTGCTGTGAATAATCCATTGAAGCCAAATGGTATTATACTAGATTCATCAGTTTTCACACAAAGGTCATATCCTTACATATCTCTTTGAATTTGTGGGACGCATATGGTGTACCACTTCTATAGAAGAAATATTTTCATTTTAGAATGCAACTTTTGTAACCTTTGGCAACATGTAGTATCAATGGCTCTTTGTTGTTCAAAAAAAAAAAAAAAGTAAAACTGTAAGCTATCCCCAAGGATATGCAGGGCGTTGCTATAGCAACAGAATCTGCCTCCCAGCACCACAAGAGAAGCTATGAATAAAAGATGGTGTTCTAAGGACAACAGAATAGAAGAGGTTGTTTCGATCTTGCTAATACCTGAAATTTGCTGTTATTTTGTTAAATGTAAAATAAAAATCTTGGGAAAAAGCCCAGTTCACTAAAAGATGAATTTCTATATTGCACATCAGATGTCATGGGGGAAAATACATGCTTTTGGATAATAGTCAGCTCAGCTCATGGTAGGATGACCAGGGAAGGGCCAAAATACTTGATATACACACACACACACACACACACACACACACACACACACACACTTGATTTATATATATATACACACACATTTGATTTATATATATATATACACTTGATTTATATATATATGTATATATATTTTACTTCAGATGAAAGAACTCAAAGACAAATATGTTATTCTGACATACAAAAATGGAACTATTTTAAGTTCTGACCCCAATCAGTCTTCTGGTTCCATATTTAAACATAAGAACACTTTACATAAAAGACAGGGCCAAACAAAAATGCTCTAATTTCAGCTTGCAATGTCTTTTCTGAATCCAGTTGTTTCGTGTATACCCCTTCAGTCATTCAAGTTTAGTTCCCAGTGACCTCACTGTAGCATTATCTACTTACCAACTTAGCTGTGCTTGATGATTCTGGGTATTTTAGGACTCAGATTTTAAGGTGATATCTAAAGGTTTCAGATGACACAGAAATGAATTAATTTTGACTCTCTCTCTTCACATACACATACCAAGCACACATATGTGTATGTATATAAGTCTCTATACCATTCTTTATATCATGCTTAGTTTTTAAGAAACAGGTTTTTGTTATGCCATGTTAGTAGTAAAGTGTGATTCAGAGAAGAGGTAGAGAACTCATCCCTCTGTAAGTGCTTATTTTCAATATATCAAGACCTAAACGAAATAATAACCAAGGGAAATGCCTATTGGAATAAAGGGATTGCTATGGATGGAGTTGCATTTCCCCTGAATGTGTATGTTGAAGCTCTTAACCCAATGTGACTGTTGTGGAGATAGAGATTTTATGGAAAAAATTACAGTTGTATGAGGTCATTAAGGTAGGACCTTGATCTTACAGGATTAGTGTCTTCAAAAGAAGAGAAAGGTAGACCAGAGTTTGCTCTTTCTGTTCACACATACTGAAGAAAGACCTCTTGACCATCCACAGGAAGGTTCTACTATAAGCCAGGAAGAGAGTTCTCACCAGAAACCAACCCTGCTGGCACCCTATTCTTGGACTTCTAACCTCCAGGACTGTCAGAAAATGAATTCTGTTGTTTAAGTCAACCAGTCAGTGATATTTTGTTACAATAGTTCAAGCTGACTAATACAAGGGTTAAACTATTTGGTATGATTACATCTAAATTTTCTTTCAGATTCCTTGTTTGGCCTCTGTTGTAACAGATTTTTGTTTCCAGGGCAAATGGTCTAAGAACTGTCCTGGGCTCAGAAGCTCTCTTGCTGGTTGGGAGTTTGGCCACCTGCCACCAAAATGCAAAGGAAAGGACCTTTCCTTTGGTGCAGCAAAAAAGAAAAAAACACCCAATTTTTCCTGACCAACAGGGTAGCAGAAGGTCCAGTTAATGACTGAGGGTGCAAGGTGGGTTGCCTGCAGGGGTGGCAGGGACAGCAGAGGTCTGCGACTGAGGAGGTGGGTGTGGGTGTTCTGCTCTTGCACCAGCTCTGACAACAAGGAAGCCATGTGTCTTGCTGCCTTTTAAAGGCTTCCTGCCCAACCTCAACAAATGGCCTCTCTCTCTGCTCTTTCTCAGCAGCTCCCTGGATCAGGGAGTCAGGGAGGAGTTCAGATCACAGCACTTGCCCTGGTGTCCAGCCCAGATGTTAGGGGTCCATATTCAGTCCTGCTTGTCTCTGGGGGAGAAAGCTGAGAGGTGACACATGATCCATGAAGCTGCCCAGATAGCCCCAGGCCTGGGCTTTGCACCAACATTCTCACATAATTCTCAAAGTTTTTCTAGAATTTTCCTCTGCTACTGTCACCTTGGTGACTTTACAAAATTGGGGATTTAAAGGTTACTATTACAGTTATTAAATGTGTGTTTAAGAAACACCATTTTAGCTATGATGTGTAGAAAACAGGATTTTTTCTTTCGGTGGGTAAATAAAACTGAGGAGCTTAGTTAAAATGTAGTATTTTGTTTTTCAGCTCTTTTAATTTAGGAGTGGGTAGACAATACTTGGGAAGGATGGACTAATAGATTGTGCAATAGTACTAATCTTATAAAAACAAATTCTAGATAACCACTGTCAAAAATTTAGAGACCTCCCTTATTCTTGTTAACTATTTACTTCTCCTTGGATAGTCACATAATTTGAAGACCCCAGGGATGATTTTTTTAGCAAGGAATTCATTCTATCAAGCTGGTTCCATGACTTGGTTACAGCTCACTAAAATGCTAATAATGAGTGATGAGAACATGGGTGATTTTTTTTAAAGATTTATTTATTTATGCATACAAGAACAAGGGTGTACGCCAGAGCTGTGGGGTGTTGAGAGGATTCACCAGAGACAGAGTGGGGAGCAGAACAGGCAGATTGACTGAAATACACTGCTGAGGGGAGCAGCAGGCAGGGCAGGAGAAGTCTGTTGCGTCATGTGGGCCAGGGATTGAACTCGTGTTGCAGTGGCTGTGAATAGCTTCACAGTGCTGAGTCTTAACCTGTTGCACCACCTGGGAGGCCCTGACGTGGGTGATTTTTTTCCTCCTGACTTTTCATCTTATTTTCTAAATTTTGTATAGTAAGCATTCATTACTTTCATTATGGAAAATAAGTTAAAAATACTAAGTATTAAAAGAACTTTAAGAAAATCTCTTTTTTCAAGAGGAATTTTATACATTTACACAATAAAACTAGACATACTGCTGTGCCATGTGGCAAACTCCCTGGCCCCACACCTCTGGCCTGCACCCCAGCTTGTATGCATAAATAAAATACATCTTTAAAGAAAATACTAGACATATTACCAATTTTTGAGAGTTCTTCTCTGGCTTTTTTTTTAATATGATGAAAGTAATTTAGAGAGAGAGAGAGACTCAATCAAGGATTCAAGCAAGGAAGGTTAATTATGGATCACACAATAGGGGGTTGGGGCAACTACCCTGAGCCACACTCTTGACCTGAAGGCAGGGGATGCTGGTTTTATAGGGTTGATCACAGAGGCAGAGTATTGGGAAAGCAGAGTATTGGCTGACTTGAATTTTACCAGGTTAACTCAACAACAGGAAGGTAAAGTATCAAACAAGGGCCAGGTTTACTCATAAACAACCAAGGACTAGATCTAGGGACCTTGTAACAGGCTAAGAATTAGAAATCTATAAGCATGAAAAGAAGGAAGTACATTCTCTCTCTTTTACAATTTTATTTTCCTCTACATTTATTTAGGAAGTACATTATCTAACCATAAAATGTGATATAGTTGTGATAACTGAAGAATAAATTTAGCTTTGAGCTTCCTCACAGTCAAGAAAATGGAATAGTGGATTAGAAAATTTTCATTATCTGATCAAAAAGAAGTATACCAGCATTTTGTGAAAGAACATCTTTCTCCTTGATAATCTTCTAAAAAGAAATTGTTGTAGTATGTTCATATAGAAAGAATATTTTTATATGCTTGTAAATACAGAGAAAATGTCTGGAACTATACAGAGAACTATACAGAGAAAATGTCTGGACACCCCAGAAACTTGATGATTATGCAAAGTCATCAGACTCTTCTGCTGCTTAGCCCATTTCCCCTGCTTTTGATGAACATCCCTTTCCCTTGATGGAACTGCTCCTCTTTTCTTTCAATCATGAGTATCTGGGTGATGCCAACCAAGGTATTCTTTTGACTAATCCAATCTCTCGAGATTTATCTAAGGGAAAAAAAGAATCACTTTTTCATTTGGATATTCATGCAAGGTTTTAATTTCTCAGTCACCTGAAGTTCTATTCTTGACCACGTAAGAAGCTAGGAGGATAATTCCAAAATGCATGCAGAAGCAAAGACAAGAAGTTCACACTTCAGGTTTCCATTCCCTGGCATCCTTGATAGTGCTCTGATTTCAGCAGCAGTATCATTCTTTGTCATTCCCTAGTGGTCATCATATCCTCTCTTGCATCTAATTGTTCAAAAGCTCTGGAACTTGCTATGGAAAGAATCTTGACTGCTTGATTACCTCTGGGAGTTGGGATTGTGTGGACAAATAAAAAGGGATATGGAACTTTTATATTGCTTGAAAAATATTTTTTATAGTAAGCATACAATACTTTTAAAACAAAAACAAATAGAACTAAAAACAAGAGGAATTTATTATGAAAAATATTGTATAAGGGACATTGAAAAATATAGACAATAATATCTCCAGGAAAGCAAATTCACCAGGGCTTTATTCACCCATCTATTGCTTGTATTGGGCATCACTAAAGTCTGAGAATAACACTGAAGTGGTACTCAGTGAAGGAGCTAAGCTAATGTGGTGCTCCACATTTAAACCAGAATAGATTGTAGAATACTTAGAGGAGTGGACAGAGAAAAAATCTCAGGCTATCAGCCTATCGACCTAAGGGCCTTTGACAATTCCAGGTCAACTTTCTCACGATAAGTGTGCATGTAACACTGAAGGCACAGTGATAGCTTTGGATTGCAGATAAGCAGATGGTAGGGATGACATTATATAAAAAAAGATATACTCAACTGTGTTCTTACCTAAATGAAAGGTCACCTTACTTGCATGTGGAGATGGGTCATTGAGATTCCAGCAGGTGGGGCCAAATTTTCTTTAAGAGGCAACTTTAAGTCTGTTCAAGTTCTTGTAACTATTTTCCTGAGACCTTAGGGTAGCTTAGGATGGATACAGCACATTATAGGGGAAAGAGACTTGAGCTCTATGCATTTCCAGTGTGACTCACTGACACTATAGCAGTCTAGCAAGGCTACCTTCCCGGTGTTTGCAGGTAGATTCAGGGATCCTATTGCTTTTTGGAGTAATCTGGAAGTACTTCAAAACCACGTCTGAAACTGAGTTCCTTCTATATTCCTGAAACCATGGTTATATATCTTTATTACTTCTCTGGCTTTAGGATACCTCTCTCTAGCCATTCACCCAAGAGAGTGACCTGCAAATCATTCTAGATTTCTCCCTTCCTGCATTCTCAATACATAACCAGCCCCTCTCTTAAATATTTATAGATTTTTGTCTTATCTTCATCTACACAGCCTCTATTTCTGGTTCTGCCCTAATTGTTTCTCATAGGATTAATTAATTAAACAAGTATTGCATCTGTTATATATTAAGCACTGTGCTCTGAGGATTCAGCAATGAATAAACCCCATGCATGGTCTCTGCCTCATGAGTTTATAGTTCAGGAAATTGTAATCCACCTTAATTAATGTCCTGCCTCTAGAACACATATTCAGCCCTCCCTTTAAGGCACTGCTTGAGCTTTTTGTAAAATGTACATTGAAAGTGCAAATATGATTTAAATTAATGGCTTTCAGAATGGAATACAAATCCTTATCCTCTCCCACAAGCCATTCATAATTTGGAGCCTGCCTCTGTTGTAATCTCATTTTTTTCACTGTAGTGGGACATGAGGTGACTAGACAGTGAGTGATTCATCCTCCAGAGCCACTGTTGGAAGTTAGGCTTATTTTTCATACTAAACCTGAATGGATCCAGATACTTGATTTGAAATTCCTCTGCCCTTTGTTAAGTACTCTTTTAAAATTAAAAGAAGATTTGCAGGTAAGTTTTCAGATATATGAGCGATTTCATCCATGTTACTGGATACAAACTTAATGTATCAAAAAAAAATATATAAGGGGCAATGTCACTTACAATAGCAACAAAAACTGAGGTACTGAAAATATATTTGACAAAAATCATGTAAGACCTTCAGGGGTTTAATTTCAAAACTTTACTAATGATATAAAATATAATTAAATAAGTGAAGACATGTAGCAAGTTAATGGATGAAAAAATCAATTTTGATATTTCTCTCCAAGTAAATCCATAAGGTCAATTCTTAAAATTTTATAATTGAGTTATAATTAATATATAACTGGTTCAGGTGTACAACATGATGGTTTGACTTTCATGTATATTATTAAGTGGTTACAATAAGTTTAGTTACATACCTTACCACACATGGTTAACTTTTAGACTATACTCTCTTCTCAACTTTCAAGCATGCTCTATAAATTATTGCCAATAACCAGCATGTCAAATCACCTTGACTTAATATTTTATAATTGAATGCTTGTACCTCTTGACTCCCTTCACCCCTCCTCATCCCATCAACTTATTCTAATAAGAATGCCAACAAGTTTTTTATTTGAAACTTGCAAGTTGAAAATAAATTCATACAGAATAATAAGTGCCAAGAATAGACAAAATATCTCAAAGGGTAAATTTTGGTTAGGATACCCTATTGGAGAATAAAATTTAATATAAAGTGATAGTAATTTAAAGTTTAATACTGAGACAAGGATACACTATTAGACCATATATACTTGTGGGATATTGGTATATAACAGCAGTAGGAGTGTCAATCAATAAGGAAAGGTTAGATCTTTTAATAAATGCAACTGGGACAGTTGGCTACCTATGTGGGAAAATAATTGGATTTTTATTTCATACTACACACAAAATTAAATTCTAGAATAGAGCTATTTAAGACCTAAAAAGAAAACCAAACCTTTCAAACTTGAGAATATCTTTAATTCTGAGGCTAAGATAGAATTTGCCTTTATGTGCTACCCAGAGAGGGGTCCATACAGGGTTGTTCTGGGTCCTGTTGTATTTTAATGAGAAATGTTCACAGTGTTTGAAACCATTGGTGTCCTGCAGAGGCAGGAGGATGTCCTCAACTTCCTTGCAGGAACCCACTTAGGTGGCACCAATCTTTATTTCCAAATGGAATAGGACATCTATAAAAGGAAAAGTGATGGCAGCCTTAACATAAATCTGAAGAGAACCTGGGAGAGGCTTTATCGCCCCTGTCTTGGAGGCTGGAAGTCCACGGCCAAGGTGCCAGCATGGTCACCTTCTGTTGAGACTCCTCTTCCTGATTCATATCTGGTGGAAAGGACTAGGGGTCTCTGGAGCACAATTGGGCACAATTTCCATTAGTTAGAGTACACCCTCATGGCTTAATAACTTTCTAAAGGACCTGTCTTCTACTAGCATCCTTGAGCATTAGGAATTCAATTTATTAATTTTGGGGGGACTTAAATATTCAGATTATAGCAATGTGTTATATATCACATACTTAGTGTAGTTACTGACGTATATGAATTTTATGTATAGATTGTCTTATCCTTTATTTTCTATTTGTCTCACATTCTCTGTTCCCTTTTTAATCCTTTTTGGCTTTTGTGAATTAAACATTAAAAATTATTTCATTACCAGGGGAAAGGAAGGAGGCTGGGAGAAATGGGCAGAGTGGGTCCGTTTGTTAACAGTGAATGGCACCAGGACTATGGTGAGGTACATAATCAAGATGTGAAGCTGTATTCCAAAAACTTACATGGAATGATGAAGCAATGGTAAATCTAAAATTTTATTTAAAAGTTATTTAATGTCCTTCTATTGGATGATTAGTTTTGTGCTCTTGTGCTATTTTTTAAGTTACCTTGAGATGACATATACCCTTGACTAATTAGGTTGACTATAAATTAGTATTTTTTAAAAGATTTATTTACTTATGCATACAGAACTGGGATGTAGGCCAGAGGTGTGTAGGGTGAGAGGATTGACAAGAGACAGTGTGGGGAGCAGAACAGGCAGATGGAGGGAAATGCACTGCTGAGGGGAGCAGCAGGTGAGGCAGGAGAGGTCTGCTGTGCCATGTGGGAAGCTCCCTGGCTGGGGATCTAACTCATGCTGCAGTGGCTGCTGATTGCTTCATAGTGCTGAGACTTAACCCCTTGCTCCACCAAGGAGGCCTAAATTAGTATTTTGTAACTTCCCAGTCAGTACAAGGTCTGTAGAACATTTTATCTTTACTCAGCTCTTTTGCCTCATTTATTTTACTTCTACATATATTTTAAGCCTATTGTTCTCATTTATTTTACTTCTACATATTTTAAGCCTATAACACATATTGTTTAAAAAATCAATAGTCATTTGAATTTTAACAGATGTTTATCTTTTCTTGATCATTCTGTTCTAAGTTTACATCTGAATACTTTGCCTGAAGAACTCATTTGAACACTTACTTTAGTATGGGTCTTTGGCAATAAATTCTCAGAGTTTTTTATTTCCATAACATCTTTATTTCTCTTTCGTATTTGAAGGGTGTTTTTGCTAGTTGTGTAATGCCAAACTGGATGTTATTTATTTCCTGCCTTTAAAGATGCCATTTTATTTTGATTTCATTTGTTTGACAAGACCAAAACTACCTTATCTTCCTTCTTTAAAGGTTATTTGTCTTTCTTCTCTGGCTGCTTTTAGTATATTCTCCTTTAATTTTAAGCAGTTTCACATGGTATATTTCAGTGTGGTTTTCTTGGTATTTTTCCTGAGTATATTAGAGCGTTTCTTTAATTTGTAGCTTGATATCTTTTGTTAGTTTTTGGAAATTATTATTCAGTTTGTGCACCATCCTTTCTTACTTCTTCTGAAACACCAGTTGCACAAATACTGGATTTTTGTTATGTTCTATATATGTCTTGTACTCTTTGTATTTTTCATTTTTTCTTCCTATCTTAGTATTGATATGTTCTATTGACCCTAGTGTTGTGTCAGCAACACCACATTGAAACACGGGTGCTGTGGAGCAGGCTACAGAATGTAGGATGCTGCTCAAGGAGCAAGATCCTGGCCTTTTTATTGATAGAATAATCATACATTATCGGTTGTAGGGGGAAGGAAGATAAAAGAAAAGGGAACGGTGAAAGTAGAAAAAAATACATCCTATTATCTATAGCATCAGGGCCTGTGGGTCTGCCCTCCAGGCACTTCTCTTCCGTCTGATGACTCGGTATTGTGATTGAAATCAAGCCTTAGATTCCCCAGCCAAGGTTTCCATCTTATCAACAAGGCATCCCACTAATCAGCTTCTGGGGCCACTTGTCATACTTGATCCTCAGCCCCCAGGCGTTCCGGGTTGTACCTCATGATGTATGAGTTAGGAGTACATTTATGCATCCATCATCAGCCCCCCAGGGTCAGGTCATACCTCGTGATGCATACCCTTCCCAAAGTGATCTGGCTTCCTGCTTTTGAAGATGAAAGTTGTAGGGTTGAGCTCCTATGACTGACTGGGCACTTCTGACCTTGTATAGGAATGCAGAACTGCAAGTAACAAAATGGTGGCTGAACAGGCCATTTAGGATTAGCAGACCCATACCCTAGCTTTCAGTTTCCTAATTTCTTTTTCTTCTGTGTCTAATATATCTTTAACCCCATTTATTGAGTTCATATAGTTACTGTATTTTACGGATTCCATTTGTCTGATGAAATTCTCCTCTTGTCATCTATCTTACTTAAAATATTTATCACAGTAATTTTTGCGTTTATGTCTGATGACAGGTGAATGGATAAGCTGCTATATATCCAAAAATATGCAATAATAAATAATAAACAGGAAGCAGCTATTGTTTGATGAGTAACATGGATAAACCTGAAAATAATTATCCTGAGTTAAAGAAACCAGATTTTTAAAAGTACATACAGTATGACTCCATACAAGTAAAGTTCTATAATACGTAAATTAAACTATAAGACTAAAAAGCAGATTAGTGGTTTCCTGGGGGTGGGGTATGGCAGGAATAGGAAGGAGGGATTATAATGGGCAAGAGGGAACTTTTGGAGTGATGGTTATGTTCATCATCCTGATCATGGCTTCATCTGTGCAAATGAAAGTTTACTAAATGGTACACTTTAAGTATGTGCAGTTCTTTTAGTGTCATTTATACTTCAAGAATACTGCCCAAAAAACACAACCTGGACATTTATGTCTTGAATATCTTTTAGTGGTTTTAAGGGGAAAAAAAGCCCAAGTTAAATGAGAAATTTTATTTCTGAAGAGTTAAAAGTTGTCATTAGAAAAGGCTTAACAAAACTGAAGTGTTTCTTGCCTCTTCTCATTTGAAAACATAAAACGATGACTAAAACTACTCAAATATGCATGCCAAATTGAAGTTGATTAACCTTTGACCTTTGCACCTCACTTAATGAAGCAGCATGCATGTGGGCATGAGAAAGGTTCTGTCAAAGTATTGCGCGTTTGAGATGACTCCTTTTCTGAAGCTCTTTGTTTTGCTTCCAGCCCACCTAGTTTGACTCCTGTCATACCCGTATGAGGCTGGGGGCTTTATGTGAGCCTCAATCAGTTACAGTTGTTGGCAGAAGCAGCCTGGTAGAGAATGACAGTGTTGTGTTTTTTTTTTTTTTTCCGTGTATAAAAAGATGTATGTGATCAACAGAAAATAAAATTTCCTTTTGTCTCTGGTGAGTCCAATTTAGCAATTATTATGTTATTTGAAGAAAATGTCAGTGTAGTCATTTTGTTTAGATTATTTTGTGTCTTGATGAGCTAAAGAGAGAGAATGCCAAGATAGATGATGTGTGATAGCAAGCCGACTGAATTTTCTGTGCTGTACACAAAGACTGAAAACAAATTGCCCACAGATTGAAATAATTTCCATGGGGTCACGAATGTCAACAACATCTTTCAGAATTGGTTTTCTTTTTAAAACTGGGAATTTCTTTCATGATGTTGTCCAGCTATGAAAACGAGCCTCGTATAAAACACATTTAGAGCTTTTAGAGAGCAACTTGGAGCTCTCAATGATGTGTCACCCTTTGGTGATATTTATTTCTGTCACTATTATCATTATGATCACCACTATCATCATTAAACATTTATTGGTTGTCATGTGCAGGGATTAAATAAAACACTATGTATTTCAAACAATGTGAAAATTAAAGACTTTATATAACCTACATTTAATTATCAGATAGGCCTGTATGTGATAAAATATCTGTAATTATCACGTAAGCAAAGGAAACTTAAAAAAAAACTTTTTTTTTTTATTGCGGTAACATTGCTTTACAACAGTGTATGTGATTTAGGGTATAGGTTCGCACCTCTTTAGATGTATCTTACCACATGACACCCACCACCAAAACACCAATAACCCTCCACCATAGTCCATTGGCCTCCCTCCCCAATGTGTTCTTCACCTCCAAATTCTCCCTTCTAGTAGCCTCAATTCTGTAGTTAGGTTTCTAGGATTTATTTTGAGTTAATTTTGTCCTTTCTTTTTTTCCTTTATATTCCACACAAAAATCATCTGATAATTGAGTTCTCCTTCTGACTTAAGTTATTTTACATGATCCCCTCCAGTTGCATTCATATTGTCACAAATGGAGATATTTTATGATTTCTTTTAAAAGTTGAGTAGTATTCCTTAGCATATATCCATTAAAATTAGTGCTTTTGCATTCTTTGGATAGAAAACTAGAAGAGGAATTGATGGATCATATGGTAGGTGTATTTTTAATATTGTGAGAAATCTCCCTACTGGTTTCCGGAGGGGCTGGGCCGGTCTACATACTAACAACACTATCAATACTTGTTTTTTCTTTTTCTTTTTTTAACATGGCCATTCTTAGGAGTATGAGGTGGTATTTCACTGTGCTTTTGATTTGGAGTTCCCTAATGATAAATGGTAATAAGCATTTTTCATGTGCCTGTTGGCATCTGTATTCTTCTTTGGAGAAGTGCTCATTTAGCTCTCCTGCCCATTTCTTGATTGGGTTATTTCTTTTCTTTTAGTTGAGTTGTATGAGTCCTTTGTAGATCTTGGGCATTAGCTCCTTGTTGTATGTATGTGGTACAAATATTTTTTTCCCATTTAGTAAGGAGTCTATTCATTTTAATTATACTTTCTTTGTACAGAAGCTTTTTGGTTTTGATGTAGTCCCATTTGCTTATTTTTGCTTTTGTTTCCCTTGCTTTTGGAATCTAGTCCCTAAAGACATCACAGAAGCCTATGTTGTAGAGGGTTTTGCCCATGTTTTCTTCTATATATCTTATTGTTTCAGGTCCTAGATCCAAATCTTTAATCCATTTTGACTTAAATTTGTGTGTGAGGTATTTGTGTGACTTAAATTTGCGAGGTAGTGGTCTGGTTTCATTCTTAAGCAATGGACACTTTAAAAAAATAGCTTTTAAAAACAATTAGGTACCACAGTTAGACTCTAAGTGTGAGGTTAAAGTAAATCCTTCCAGCATCTGTATTATTCAAAAATGCTTCAAGGACTATTAAGGCTCTTCAAATGGAGGCAATAATTTGGTCATTAGTTTTATAGAGACTACCTGCTATCTGGGAGATGCCGTGATGTGAGATGATTTTCTTATACATTCATATGATTGAGATAAAAATGCATACGTAAACTTTTTGAGGGGAAGGAGAGTGCTGTCATCTACCTCACATCCTTAACCCCTGTTCATTCATTCAGTAACAGTTGTTGAACAACTGCTATCTAGGAGTTCATGTAAGTATGAAACAATTACTTTGGTGAGAATATGAGAGCACAGAGTTATGAACCAGGTATTATGTGAGGCACAGAACAGGCTCCTGATTTAATGTTGGGAGTGGTGATGGTGCTCAGAAAAGGCTTTTCGGAGGAAATTATGCCTTAGCTAAGATCTTCAAGATAAATAGGAATTAACAAGGCAGAGGGAGTAAGGAGGTAAAGGAAGGCCAGGAGCAGAGGCCAGCACACAGGAAAACTCAGAGGAGAGCATGAGTTTGGTCCTTTTGTTTTTTTTAAAGATTTATTTATGCATACAAGCTGGGGTGCAGGCCAGAGGGGAGGGGCAGTGAGAGGGTTCACCAGAGACAGAGTGGGGAGTAGAACAGGCAGATCCACCAAAATACACTGCTGAGGGGAGCAGCGGGAGAGGCAGGAGAGGTCTGCTGCTCCATGTGGGAATCTCCATCAAACTTGCACTTGCACTGCAGCTGCCGACAGCTCCACAGTGCTGTGCTTAACCCATTGTGCCATCACGCAGGCCCAAGTTTAGTACTTTTTAAGGACTGAATGAAGTTCACCACTCTACCATTCACACAAAGTGAATGGCAGAGTGCTGAGGCATGTGACTGTGAAGGTAAGCAAGGGCCAGGATAAAGCCTAGTATACAGGGTCAATGGCCTAGAATATAAAGTAGTTTAAATAGGGGGTTCACTTGTCTGGAATTTCACTTAATATTGTTTGATGAGAAGAAAAAATAATTTTATTTGAAAGCAGATTATTATAAAATATTATGAAAATTGTCAAATTTATCATTATTAGTGAATATGGTGGGATTTGTTTAGCCCTTTCTAGATATACAATTTGGGTAGTTTCATTCTTTTACATTGTAATATGCATTTTGAAATAGATTCATATTCATGTATGAACATATAATTTAGAATTTAAAGCCATAGATGGTAGACTACTTCCCCTGGAGGTGGGGAGACAGAGGCTCTCCCATTTCATAAATCTAAGAAAGAATAATCCCCAGGAATCAAACACATTTATAGTATAATCATAAACACATTTTATGATAACCAATTAAAATGGAAGTAGAAAAAACAACAGAGTCCTGTAATCCTCACTTAAAATATCAGTTGGGTTTGTATTTTATGACTTAATTTGGAAAAGTCAATGAATCTGAGAAATAGAAATTAGTGCTAGAATCTGTATTGTGAAGTCAAGGTTTTCTGTATAGCTAGGCATCAATCATTGTGTGAAGAAGTTAGTTCATGGCCTCAAAAAAACATTGGTGAGTGCAAACATTGTGTCAAGCCTGGTGTCATCAGTGTGAGTGAACCAGGCAGATACAGTCCCTGCCCTCAGACAGCCCATGGTTAGTCTGTGAGGAGGAGACTCTGTGACTAGTCAGTGGGATGCAGACATGGGAGGATGTTCTCAGAGTTAGTGCAGAAGTCCTGGTGTTTGGGAGTGTAGGAGGGCAAGGTAGAGGAGAGTGCTTTGCACGCCTCCAGTCTTTAAAGAATCCTGGAAATTCTCCAATCTATTTTTATGTTCAGTGAGCTTTTAGCCCTTATTCAATCATCAGCACATTATCTTTATCTGATCTGACTTCTTGAATCAATTTCTGCTTTTGAATATTTCCCCCGGCACCCTGTAATGTAGTTTTGCTACAGAACCTCTCTGTTGGGGTGGTAAGATGGCTGACTCAAAAGTCACTTGACCACTGTAGGATCAAAGAAGAGGCTGGAAGTTGGAATTTAAATGGACTCTTTGGAGTCTCTCTGAAACTTGAACAGGTGACTTGGGCACTCCCTGATCCTTGGTGGTGGTCAAGTCCCAGACCATGATAAATAGACCTATTTTGTTCCTAATCAAATGTGCATTTTAACTGTTATTACAATTTTTGCTATATCCTTGTTTAATTGACAAGTAAACTCAGGTCGTGGGGATTAAACAGAATGACAGGCCTTGTGGGTCTCATATTTTCCATAAGTCGCTTCTTATTTGCCCATGCTAAGTCAGGGATTATTTTGATTGCAGAATGTGTCCTTCAAATAAATGGGAATAAAGCTTGACCTATACTGGGTTTACTACTGCAAGGCACTGGTAAGCCTGTATGTTCAAGCACTTTATGTATCTTTGATGGGAATAGAATACTCATAGGTAGTGAAATGTCATAGAGGTGGCTTGTTTTAATTTTTTTGATTTTATTTGGTAATGAGGCTTGTTGAGTGTAGATCTAGATATGGGAAGGCAAAAAATGTAGCACTACAGTATTTTTCATGGTTTCCTTTTTTATTACTGGAAACAAAATAGTCTTCTGTTCTCACTTCCTCTAATATACTGCTAAGAAGTTTGTACCCTTAACTTCTGGAACTCTGATAAAAAAAAAGTCAGAGACAGGCAAATGGTATATGTGTTATGTTATTAGATACACTGCAAAGAAAAAATATATATATTTCAGTAAAATTGACTTCTATAAGCTGCGTGTCTGAACAACTAATCTTTTTCATAGAGAGAGAGCTATATTTCATATGATTATGGACCCTAACAATTCAAATCCATTTGCTCACTCTTGTTGGTGCATGACTCAGGAAAATGGATTTTTTTTCTCTAAGACTGCAATGTGAGTATACACAATGAAGACAGTCTTAAATGCTTCTAAGATTTAATTAGTGGAACATCACAGATACACGGGAAATCCCTTTGTGGGAGGGTTCTCTATTATGCTGTCGTGCCTGATGTGCTTCAAACATGGTTTCTCCACTTTAGAGAGAAACTGGTATATAAGGTAGCTCTGGGAATTAGCGGAAACCTCTTAACATTTGCATAGAAATATAGGCACAGTATAACTAATGGCTCCTGTTTGATTTAAAATACTGTCACTTTTGCTTGCTATTTTGCAAAACTTGAAAAAGTTAGTGGATAGGGTTGAGGGAGTTCACAAGGCATGAATCTGTCAGTGACCTGGTTGCCTTGTATTTAGTAATCTTATGTGACTTCTATACACCAAAGCTCTTGTGTAATCTTAGCAAATGTGAAGTCAGAAACAGCAGCTTGATCAGTTGCTTATTTTATTACATTACTGAGCAGTGGAAATGTGGAAAACTTTTCTAAAATGCTGGCTTTGTTGTTGGGAAGAGTGGAGTTTAAAGCATGGATCTACCATTTACTAGTTATGAGATCCCAAGTTAGTTTTCTTCTTTTTTTTAAATCTCTTTAAATTTACATTTCAGGATCTGTAATATGGAGACAATAGAAATCTCCTTTTGAGAGGACAGTTGTGAGGATTTAATGGGATCCTGGATAGGCCCAGGGACATAGCAGTACTCAGCAAATGCGATTCTGCTCCTGTCAGCCTCTGATGTGCCTAAGTGGGTGCTATGGAAAGATAAGACCTTCTTTGTCAATTTGCTCATGGTACTTTTTTTTCAGCTAGAAGTTTGTTTGAAGATAAAAGCTGTGGCAGATATTGACATGTTCTCACGGCAAGGGGGACCCTAGGAGCAGCAGGCCCTGGAGAATGCCTTGGTTCAGAGTGAGAAGACATGGTCTTTATCTAGGTTTGAAACCATGGCTTTTGATTCTCTTAGTGCCTCATCTCTCCAGTGCCTGGTATGTAGGAGTGTGGAAATAGTTGTCTAGAGTAAGGAATTATTCTGTAAAGTGAAGTGATTGGGTGGAACAATCCCTTCTAAAGCCTTGATATTTTAACCAGAATCTGCATTTTAAGGCAAGAGTCTTAGCTGATTCACATACATTAAAATCTGATGAACCAAAAAAAATTCGGATTCTGTGAGTAATGACATGGAGCATGGCTACCCTGATAAGAGGACCTGCCCTCCCAATGCTGTTAAGAGTGAATAAGCATCTATGGTGACCCACCATATTTGAAGTATCCTTGTTATAATGGCTTAACTTTCATCCTGAGTCATGCATTATTGTTTTCCTGATTTAAGGATGAGCAAAATGAGATTTGGATAATATATCAACAGGATACTCACAGGAAATAGAATTTAACTTTATGGTTGGAATGAAGAGATTTTAATATAGGGAGATGTGGGCAAATGCAGGGTTATCTTTCAAGAAACTTAGAAGTAAAAGGGAGGAAATCAACTGGTAGCTAGAAGGGAGAGTCTGGGAGTGAAGAACCTGAACATATTTGTGCAGTATGGGAGGAGCTTGTAAAATGGAAGAGATTGAGGTTAAAAGAGATGGATTATGGGACTGTGAAGAAGGCAGGAGAGAAGACTGAAAGCATGGTTTCAGGAGAGAGGGGTGTTTACTTCTCTGAGATAAAAGGGAAGGAGGAGAGGTGTGTGTAGATGTGATCAGTCTGTGAGTGTGATGTGTGTGTGAGTGTGGGTGTGGGTGTGTGAGATTAGGTTTGAGGAAGTTCATGCCTTCTTTGCAAAGTAGGATATAGGTCTTGTGCTGAGAGAGAAAGGACCAATTCTTGCACTAGTGAGATTTATAAATCAGCTGGAATAAGACGGTGACTAGATGTGGATGAGGGCTGCATCTAGTTTGAAAACTCTCTGTTGCTGTGAGTCTTCTGCTTTGTTCCTGGGTACAAGCTGGTCCAGTTGGTGAACAATTCTGGTCTGATAGGAAATCCTGGTTTCTGATGTGAAATCTCCTATGTTAGATTCAATTTGGTGGAGAATTTCCTTAGAATTAAACTTGGACAATTGCATCATATCCTGAACTACTGTGTAATATTTGAGGCACTAAAATTTCATTCTGGTTTCATTGTCCATTGGCAGAATTTGCACTCTGGACCCAGGACATGAGCTCATCTGATGTGCTCATCTGATTACTTCTAGAGAATGAGTCCCTGTTCAACAGAGCAGCCTGCATCAACCTCACTCATTTTAGTTGCTGTTTAGAATTCAGATATGGGAAAATTGTTTGGAAGGTGCGATAACCAGAATTGGCTGTCAGTAATTCTGTGGATTATGTGCTAGATGACTTGGAAAGGTAGGCACTCAACCTCACCCGGGGGCTTCAAGTTGCTTGCCACTGACTCTGCAGACTCTGGTCAGTGTTGCCCTGGTCCCTGGGATGTTGCTGTTTTATAATCATCTCCATGTTGCTGGCTTTGCTGGCCAAACATCAGGCCAGCTGGTGGCTTCTCATTGGCAGCTGTTTTAAGGAACAGATTTCTTTTATAGAGACAATGGATTTTTTCATCCATGTTTGAATGGATTTGTGGTCTCCCTCCCAGTGCTGAATTGTTTGTCCAGTTTAAAAAAATAGTGAGCAAGCACACATAATTCTCAAGTTCTCTGTAACTTCTGACAAATCTGGGGTAAAAAGACTCCACTTGGTACTTGCTGAATGTGATCATTTCTGAACATTTTTTGTTAGGATACCGCTTTGTACATAGGCAAGAGAGGACTTTAGAAGCATTAGTTCATGTTTCACATACCATTATAAGATAATATTTTATATGAATTACTAGACATCTAATTATATGGTATTTATTACCATGAATATATTATGTATTTTTACATAAGTTCTTCATCTTTTTTTTTAATTCCAGGAGCTAAATAATTGAATCCTCTGGGAAGGAATTACCTTGCTCTGAATGCTGTTTCTTTTAAGAGAAAAGGTAAAGTTGACTATCTAATCATTTACTAAATAGAAAGAAGCAAATTAAAACTTGGTTAATGAAATAATCTACTGCTTTGTTTTCCATGTATTTCTGGCTAAATATTATATTTCTTTTGTTTATAAGAGCTTAAAATTATTTTCTACTTATAGGAAAACATATACAAAAGATGCATGGAAAAAGCATTTGTAGATCCTGTTAAATGGAAAAAGCAAGCTATAATGTGTATAGTATAATCAATCCACAAATTATAAAATGAAAAATTAATATAAGCATATACAAACACCCAGAGATGTATTTGCATATACATAGTTGTGCAAAAAAAATAATTGGAAGGAATGTTGAGATTTTGTTTCATTTTTCATTGAATTTTTCTTGCACTTACTGTTTTCCTGGATGGAATTACTTCTCATGTGTGGGCAGATAGAGCAGTTTCTTAGAAATAAAGAACATGATGCTTCTCATATCAGGGTGGAGAGTGAGGCCTCCTGATGAAATTGAAGTGCGGAGAGATGCCACATTACTTCCCAGGAGAAATATAAAGATGTAAAATCGGGAGCCTGAGATAATAAATCCTATTTCTTTCCTAAAAATAAAAATATATAATTCTGTACATTCATTTATTCCCAGTTGTTACACCATCAGCACTATATATTTAAGGTTATGATAGAATTAACATTCTCAGAAAGAATTACTGAAAATAAGGGGCATTTCCAATGTACTTGATTTAAGTCAAAGAAATCATAGTCCCTGGATTAACAGGTATTTTAATGAAATGATGAACTAGGAAATAAAAGTGGAGAACGCCTGAGGAAGAAATGAGCACATAGCACATATTGTTACTGTGTGTCTCTGGCTCTTCTTAGACCCTTGACAAACATGCATGTTTGGGGGTGTGTTAAACTGTCATAGAACAGATTCATAAACATAATAGCAGATTATTATAGTAAAGGTATTTTATTACACCCTAGGTGCCAATATTGCCTCATTTCTGAAGATTTAACACACACCTACAATTTAAAGTAGGTCCCAAGAGAAGCTTGTGGTGAACCATCAGCCCAAGGCAATTTATTGGCAGAATGAAATTCTGGCTAATTTCCTTAGTGCCAGTGTGTCCAGTGCGCTCATTAACTGCACTAGTTACCAATGGAAAAATACCTCTTTCAGTGCAGGGCACTTTGCTGAAGTGGAGCCAGCCTCCTGCGAAGTGCCTGCAAGATTGATTTGGAGTATTCTGAAGTGGTTTGGGGGTCCCCAGAGACTCACAGGCATGGTATAGTCACTCCTGTCAGGGGCTCCTTTGGCCTCCGTGGAAGGTTCTGAAGTGAGACTTGTGCTAATGCCAAGCACGGTTGCTAAGACAGCTTCTGTGTGTTATTGTGTGGGAAGAGGTGGCTTAGCCCCACAGCTCACCTGCCATCGCAGAGTGAGAGATGTGAAAGGGAGAGCAGAGCACCTTGATGAGGGGTGTGAAGTAATGGCAGTGCAAAGCCTGGGGGTGGGTCTGAAAAAGACTTGAGACATGGGCACTCCCAGGGCAGAAAAAGCTGCAGTCAAGAATAATTGCAAGTCAGAAAGCAAGCAATTTGTTGAATTCAGGTGTCCTGGGAGAGTGTAGAGAAGTGAGAGGAAGTGGGGGATGAGGTAATTTAATGATGCCAAGTCTTGCTGTAGCAAGTGGAGTGAAGGAAGGGGGTTAGGTGAGAGTGGAATGGGGTGGGGAATAAACTCTTAAGTACCTTTGGATTTTGGGGTGAATGGCTATTCATGTAAGACAGAATTTTAGAACTTTCTGTGTGGTGACTTCTGCATTTTCACTCAATTGACAGACTTGCCATGCCCGATTCCCCCCATGTCGTCTGACAAGGTCACGTCATGCCTCCGACAGAGACTCCCACTGTGTTTTCTGCTTGCTAATCAAATGGACATAGAGGAATGCTTTTTATAAGTAACACTCAGGAGTGACTGCTTATTTCCAGTCTTTAAATTGACTAAGAACCTAATGCAGAGAGACAGGGTGGAGAGTCAGGGGCAGGGCGACTGTATGTAGCTAGATTTGAGAACCTGGTTGTCACAGAGATGTGAATATCACCCTTTTGGTAAAGGACATGGTAGAAATAGTTTGGATTCTTTCTGGAGCAATTTTCCCTTCCCCATCAAGGAAGGGGAGACTAGTGTGTGATTCACTTCAGTCTTTAGGGAGCGATGTCATCCAGCGGAACTCTGAGATGTAGGTGTGGGATGATGTGAGACCAGGAGTGTCATTGGAGCAGAGAAAGAATAGAACTAGAATCCCACGAGTGCACCTGGAGGGGTACAAGCATGAAACGGTGAAAGGGAAAGTCAAAGATTCCGCCAACGATTATAGTGGGGCATCTCTTGAAGATGAGCAAGTTATCATATCTGCAGCTGTCTGGAGGGAATAACTGGATCATTTACATCTTATGCTTAAGAAAAACAGCTGCAGAAAAATCAATAAAGGGAAGAGTGAGGAAACAGGGTAGAATAGGGAGGCATTTTTCAAAGGCGTCTCCAAACCCACAAGGCATTAGAGAAAGTTATTATGTCTATTGTGACAGACTTGGTGTTTTAAGATGAGAAATTCCGTCCTTCGTGAATAGAACATATAGTGAGCTATGAACAGCAGGTCTGCAAAATTTCGTTGACTGTGAACTGTTTACTTATTCGTCTATGCTCATGATGCTTTTTCTCTGCAGTTCTTTGTGGGTAAAAATAATTATTTTTAAAAAGATACCAGCTTGTAAAAATGCTCTTCTACTGCGCTTGTGAATTGTGAAAGGAAAAAAAAAAGGCAGCTCTGTGGGTGTAGTTTAGTCTAATGCCTTTGCCGGAGCATAAATAACAGTTGGGCAAAGTATTATGAAAACTCTTGCAATAGTGTCTAAGCTACAGACTTAAAAATAATTGGTGATTTTTCATGAGGCGTTCAGTTATATAGTTTTGTATATAATTGATTATATTCTTCTATAGCATATTTTTAAGCCATTATGGAAACTACTACTGAACTGTAAGTTATTAATATATCTAAAGTTATTAAAAGATCTCACTTTCTAGTTTCTGCAGGTATAGGTCATTGCTAACATTTTTAAAAAAGATTTATTTTTATTTATTTATTTTTTTTTATAATATATATTTTATTTTTATTTATTTATGCGTACAAGAACTGAGGTGTATGCCAGAAGTGCAGCGGGTGAAAGGATTCACCAGAGACAAAGTGGGGAGCAGAACAGGGAGGTCAACTGAAATACACTGCTGAGGGGAGCAGCAGGCGAGGCAGGAGAGGTCTGCTGTGCCATGTGGGTTAGTTCCTTGGCTGGGGATTGAACTCATGTGGCAGTGGCAGGTAATAGCTTGATAGTGCTGAGACTTTAACCCCTGCACCTCCAAATATGGGAGGTTTTTAAACTTGCAAATTGTGGAAGCTTAGTTTCTTAGCTTTCCATGAAGTTGTGATACAGACATGTCACTTAGCCTTGGTCAACCGGATGCATCTACCCTGGATGAGACTTCAAATTGGGAGAGAAGAACAGAAAAGCAGGAATAACAGGAAAGCAGGGAGTCTTTTCTCCACAGGAATAGGGTCAGCAACAGTCACTTCACAGAGGTAGCAGGGGCGAGCAGTGGCGAGGGTGGCCTTCTTGGTGATGTGACACTGGGAACTTCTGTGCTATGAGTTTGTTTAGTAGCAATTCCAGCTGCCTGGTCTTCTTTGTTCCGGATCATTTTCTGATTTTAGTCTTATAGTCTTCCCTGTGAATTTGTGAACTACTCAAAGTCCTTCTAATGAATCTCCTTTTTGGTCAAAGTTAGTTAGTTAGTATCTGTTACTTATTATTGCATTTTATGTTTATTCGTTTATTGCATTGAATGTTCCTGGGTTTTTCCTTTCAGTTCTGTGACTGGATGGCAATCAGTAAGTTCTAGTTTGACAGCCCAGGACTGAGGGGGTCCCAGATACATCATTTGTGGGCAAGTCTTTTTGTTGAGGAGGCGAACCTGCAAAGCAACAGGTGACCTTGGACATGTCTTAAAACTGCTGGATCTGTTTCTTCACCTGAAAACTAGAGGGGCACCTATTATGAAGATCAAATTAGATAGTTGATATGAAAACCCTTTGCAACATGTAAGGGGCCATGCCAAACCGCAGGGCATGGTTAGTTCTCGATAAGAGTGCTTAGTACATCTCCTTAGCTAGCAACACAGAGCATGGTTCCATGACCATCTGCGTGGGAAGAACCTGGTAAGAAATATAGGGAACATTGAAATGCTTCTTTAAAATGCAGATCCCTGGGTTCCACTCCAGGTCTACTGAGCAAAAATTCCAGGCGTGAGCCCTAATAATCTGAAGTTAGCAAGTTTTCAGGCAATTCTAATCCACACTAAAATGGGTGAATTGGTGGTGGGCTACCCAAGGGGAATGCAAAATGTAAAAGACATAAATAACAATAAAAATATATATTTAAAAAAAATATGAAGATCTGCCATAAGAGAAGGAAGAAGGTATATAATACACCATTTCCCCTTCTTACTGCACCTGGGTCTGTTATGTTTGTTTAGTTTTAGAGATTCCATTTAAAATTCTTGATACTCTAAGCTTGGATCATGAACCAGTAGCATTGGCATCACCTGGGTATTTGTTAGAAATGCAGAATTTGGGGCCCCATCCCAGCCTTACTGACTCATAATATGCAGTTTAACA
The DNA here is from genome assembly GCA_004024925.1 of Scalopus aquaticus. NCBI lineage: Eukaryota > Metazoa > Chordata > Mammalia > Eulipotyphla > Talpidae > Scalopus > Scalopus aquaticus. Next base: position 71,454 of record PVIJ01004200.1, on the reverse strand, counting down.
GGATTTCCCTAGTGACTGGCATGGACTTTAAATTCTGTGAATCACTGCTTCACAGTTATAGTGCCCAGTGGGTGTGGGAGGGGCAGGACTTACCTATTAGGTATAAGGGCCTGGACCCAATAGGGGACCCTCTCTTCTTCTCCAAGCTTTGAACCCACCAAGAGACCAATTAGGAATCAGATAGATGGGGATCAGAATGTCTACTTTTTTTTTTTTTTTTTTTTTTTTTTTTTTTACTGAGAACGCTGTGTTGGAGGTCATGACTTAGATGGTAACAAGTGTACATATCATCCCTTTCCTGGATTGAATGTAACCTTCCAAAGGTCGGTCCTCCCCAGCCCCTCTCTCCCATTAAACTCTCACAAGGTTGGGGCACCAGACCAGAACACACCCTCTGGCAGGCAGACAGCCAAAAGAGAGAAAGGGCTGACCCAAGGCTGCCGACATTTTTTCCCCACCCCACTTGCTAGTTCCTCACTCCTTGCTTTCAGTAAAGCCAAGAATCCTCTCTAAGCAAGTCACTCCGCCGTGAGAGCCCTGTGACATAGAGACAGCAATGACATTTTGTGGAGTCTGGCTAGGCAACCCCCCTCTCCCACCCAGCTGCCTCTTTTTCTCTTCTTCTTCACAGCTGCTGAGGCTGGGGAACCCCATGGGAACCAGGTGGTGGGTGCATCTGCAGATGAACTTCTGGAGGGAGCAGCCATTTAATGAGCTGTACATTTTTGAGATGGGCCTGCTATCACCCCATGCCTACATAAGTTCACCCTGGAATCTTCCTTCAGTTCTTAGAAGCTGCTTTTCTTCCACACATGGGTTTCTCACTTCTGTTACATGATAATGACTGTGAATTCAGACTTGCCTTAAAGCCTAATAATGTGTTAGTGATATGCAAAGTTCAGCATTGAACCCCGGTGTATCTAGCATCATCTAATCATTTAATTGGCCATAATGATTGTGTTCTCTGGGTTTTGGAATGGGCAACTCGGCCATTTTTTCAGTGTTTCCAGGTGGATTTCATGTGTAAAGGGGAGGAGGTATGTAATGTCTATATGCCAAATAACTGCTTTTTCAAATTACATTCATTCCTCTTTATTTTATTTGCAAGTATAGGGGGTTCAATATAGTTCAAGGAAAGCATTGTGGTAAACAGCCAGCTTAAATGTGAGCAGTGTAAAGAGCAGCAGCTTGCAGAAATATTGCTATAGATGCTAAGACCGTATCCTGCCTCGATACAGACCACACATAATTGAATCATGTTCAATAGAAGGCCATTACAAAACCAAACTTATTTGCAATGCTAATGTGGGGAAGACAGCTGTCACAGGGAATTAAATATGATCACTCAGAGCTTGAATAAATGAGGTGTCCATTATCTTCTGGCTGTGTTGCAGGCTGCTTGAAGAACACAAATAAATGATACTGTTGCAGTAACCAGCCCATGGTTTTGTTTTTAGCCATAGAAATATGAGAGCTACGGAGGCGGGTGTGGGGAGATAGGGCTACAGAAAAGAAGCTTGGCAGATAAATACAGGCAAGTGGGCAAAGAGTTTGATTCCCCTTTCCCTCTGTAAAACTATTGTTGCAAGGACATAATCAAAATTCTATTTTTCATGTCTGATGTAGATTTTAATGTTTTTAAAGATTTTTTTTTTACCAAGATTCAGCCCTTCTCCCTAAAACTCCCCACAAGCAATTCACATAAGAGACTGAATGTGAACAGGTAAGGGTAGTAAACCAAACGAATCTTTTTGTCTTTTCCCCAAGGCCTTCCTTCTCATCCAAGTGGATAATAAAGATAACAGAGAACTTCATGGTTAATCAATCTGCCAATGAGCATAAAAGGTATTTGGATCAGTGCTAGTTTTAAAAATGTTATTAATTATCCAACTAAAAGAAAAAGAATCTTCCTTCTGTTGGCTCTGAGCAACTTATCTATAAATTAGTTTTCCTACATTATTAACATGGAGATACTAAGTTGTCCTCTTTTTGGCAAAAAAGTTAGAAACAAACTTTCAAAGAGCACTTAAATATAAGACCATTTACAGATAGAAAATCTAATTCAGGTATTTCCGGAACACCTGTTATTAGTCTGAAATTACATAAAACTGGGGGGAGAGAGAGAGAGAGAGAGAGAGAGAGAGAGAGAGAGAGAGAGAGAGAGAGAGAGAGAGAGAGAGAGAGAGAACCTAGCCCCCACAGAAGAGTGGCTGGTGAGATAGTCTTCCTTAGGAAAGTACGGTGTAAAATGACCTCTTGGAAGTAAACAAGGTCTGTGAAAAAGTCTTTGTCTTATGCTCTTAGCCATTATAAGAAATTGGCTGTCAAAAGAAAAAAAATAAGTAAAAGAAATTAATGAGTGTGTGTCTGTTTGTGTCTGTCTTTTCTAAGAAACAGCATTAGATATTTTGTGTATTGATATATGAATTGCATTTGTGCAGCATTAAATTCAATTCAAGAAGAGATTATATTTCTAGCTTCTAAAGACTCTGAGTACCTTAACATGGCAGGTCTGCTAATTCTTTATAACAGGTATGTTTTGGGCATTTGTGTAATTTTTTAGAGATTTTAGAGATGAAATGGGAATACTTTACTGGAATACTAAGCATTTATAGTTCAACAAGGTTGTAAATAAAGATCATAGCTCCATACTCACAATATAATACCTTTCCGCTCAGGGCTCATGTATTTTTGGGGTGTTTAAAAATCTATTCCTTTTGAGAGAAGACTCTTTAGTCTTCTCCACTTATGGTGACAGGAAGAAGAAAAGTAGCATTGACCTTAAGAATCTAAAATAATTCTCTATAACCTTGACTTGGAAGGAACTTTAAGTGTTACAGCAGCAGGTGTGGCTGGGGTTGCAGCAGCATGGTAGGAAACCCTGGACTCTAAGCCTCCACCCCCGTGTCTTGGATGTCTCATCACCATTCCCAGCATGCTGTTGTTACAGGGTAAATGAGGACTTTTTAAATTTAGACAAAGGCAGTGCCTCAGTTGTTACCGGTCACTATCTTGGTTTTGCACCCACGCGCACATTTACAAATCTACTCAGGTTTAGGGAAAAACTTTGGGATTTATTTAACAAACAGGGAAAGGCAAAACATTACTAAAATTTTTAACAGAGGCAAAACAAAAGTTACTAAAGTTAACATATGGCCATTTACTTATTTAAAACAATGTCCAGTCTTTTAAGTCCCAGAAAAATAACAATAATGGCGTCTTCCCGCCACTGCTGATGTGGAGCTCTTCTTCCAGACAATAGGCCATGATTCCAAAATAGCATCTTCTTTCTTCTGTTGATGGAGTCTTCCTGCTGATGTGGGCCACCATTTTATAATGGCGTCTTCTTTCTGACGCGCACTGATCAGATTGTAGGCCAGGTTCCAACTCCCAAGGACGACACAGGACGCAACTGGAAATGCTTCCAAAACTTCTGTGATGCCATAATACAGCACCAGGCCAACAACATTACAAACAGCAACTACAGTGGCCAGACGGCCCATCAGACTGCACTCACGCATTTTGGAAGGTGCCTGCTTTGGGTCTCTGCCTTCTTCCTTTGGCTGCAACAAAAACAAAACTGGGAGCAGTTTCTGTCACACGGCTACTTGCAAAGCCTCCAAAGTCCCTGGCCCTAAATTTTCATTTTCATCTTGTGGAGAGCTATCAACTCCTACTTTTTTTCTCCTACCTCATGACGATAATTCCTTTGGTTCTACATAATGGCTTCTGTGTCTTTCTCTTCCTTTCTTCCCTTTTTAAAATCTCCTAGCCCCGCCTTCCTGTCCCACTTCTCACGAAGCCCACCTGGCGGGGCTTCAGATCATCTGGCTGCAATTCACCTTTAACAGTAAACCTCAGTAGGGGGCGCCAGTTCACCGGACTTTGACTCAGTCTGCTTACACTATGAGCTGGACTTACTGGACAGTATGGGCTGGCTGCTGGCAACCATAGGTGGAGCTGAGTGCTGAGTGGCCATGTTGACCTTGAAAAGACTGATGACAAGCGGGCCTGCCTCCCGATCTTACTTCTCAGGCTTTGGCTTGCATGCTGGTTTCAGCTCAGATGCATGGCTGGTAGGATACTTAATCTTCTTTCTGTTCTCCCTCTTCTCAGTCCCCTTGTAAATAAACCATTTTTTCCCTATGTATTTGTCTGCTTTTGTGTCTTGTCTTAGTTCTTTTTTTTTTTTTAAAGATTTTATATATTTTTTTTGTAGAAGAACTGGGGTATAGGCCAGAGGTACGGGGGAATGTGTGTGTGTGAGAGAATTCACCATAGACAGAGTGGGGAGCAGAACAGGCAGATTGACTGACATACACTGCTGAGGGGAGCAGTGGGTGAGACAGGAGAGGTCTGCTGTGCCATATGTGGGTTAGCTTCCTGGCCAGGGATTGAACTCAGGCCTTCGAGGCGGTAGCTCTGAGACTAACCCCTAGGCCACCAGGGAGGCCCTTGTCTGAGTTCTTAAGTGCATGGGTGAGGATTCAATCTGGGGTACTCCCTTTTATTTCTGGATCTGCCTGCTAATGTAAGTAATCATGGCATCTTTAAGCCTAGGCTGGGAGAGCCTCTCCTAAATTACTGGAAGCAGAAGTCATTCTGCATTCAGGATTTCTTACTTATTAGAGACCTGAATAATTTAATATGGTACTAAGGTGTTCCAGATGGAAACTTAAGCTTTTATCTGAAATACTTATCAGTCCAGGACTATTGAAATGATAGGGGTCTAGTCTGGTCATGTGCATCGCATGCTACTTAAGAGCCAGAGTTCCAAGAGATTGCTCACTTACTGTACATGCTGCCTGCCCCATCTTGCTGTACTGGTGGTGGGAGGAAGGTATGAGCATTTAAGGGGACCTTAAATGAGCATTGTGGGACCTTTGATTACTGTTGTGGGAAAAGAGTGTACACATCTCAGCCAGAAAACTATTTTCTATTAGCTATCATTGTTTTAGGCACAGGGGCTGTGTTTAAGAAAAAGAAATCCTGTCCTCAAGCCACTTATATTTTATTAAAAGTAATTCATCAAAAGAAAATTAATTTGTTTTTTGGGAGGAGTAATAGTCACTAGGTAGTCAAAATATAGTAACTGTTCAGTTCAGTATTTATGGTTACTTAATATTTTGAAATCTCAGTATTCTCATCTGCAAAATGGAATAATAGTGGATTTGTAAGCATACTATTATATGAGAAAATCTTTATGCTTGGTACACAAAAACCCCTCAGTAAATGGTGTTTGCTGTTTGTGGCTAATAGTGAGAGTTATAAATTCTGAGGTCAAACTGAGTTTGGCTTCAAATGCCAGCTACATGTTATCTTTTGATCTATGGATGCAAATCATTTAACTTCTCTGAGTAGAAATAACTTCACATTTGTACAACCTGTGGATTCACACAGGGCCTTGCACTTTGTTTAATACTCTGCTACTGCTGCCTTGAAATTTTTAGTAATTTTTGGACAAAGGACTCTTAGCTTTTATTTTGCACTGGACCATGCAAATTATCTAACTGGTCCGGTCTCAGAGCTTCAACATCCTCATATAGAACGGAGATGATAATACGTACCACATTACATTTCAATGGTCTCATTTTAGACTCTTGTTTTAAAAGTTTTTATCCTTTTCCATTTGTCTCCTTTTCAGACATAATATTGTCACACTGTGCTCATATGGGTTCGTTTCATTTATTTTGTGCAAAGAAAGCCAACTCTATTTCCTATAGGATGATGAAAATTTAAGTTTAAAGCACACACAGTCTCATGCTTAGCAATGAAGAATCACATACAGAAGGTTTCAACATCTTTCACAGACTACTCTGTGTTTTTATGTGAGGAAATTGTTGCATTAAAAATTGAAGATATAACAAAATGTAGAACAATTCATAAACTTATATAATAGGAATATATCTGGCCCTTGAGTTGACGCTTTGATGTAGAGCATAGTATGAAAGCAAACTTCAGTACTAGTTAAATGCCCTCTTATAACTAATTCTTGCAATTTAGGCCCCTGTATTCTAAGGCAGAGAGAAATAACGAACCAAGTTTCACTATACTGGAGACAATAAATTTGAATGAAAGATTGGAAAGAAAGAAACCATTTCTCAGTGCTTCAAGCAAAATAGTATAGTTGTCTTTTAAGACAGAGAACTTGTGTTTAATTTTCACCCATTAGCAGGTAGGAAGAGAAATGGGAAAAAAGTGAAAATATCATTAAGATCAACTGAAGTCTATTGAGGTAATAAAGGATCCAATATAAGCATGTGTTCAAATCCTAGCAATTTAAAAATTTGGGTTTCTAACTTTGACAATAAAAAAATTAAGTGTCGAGTGTAAAATCCAGTACCATTTGAATTCCTAGTAAAAGTTCCCTAAAAGCTTTAAGACATGTAAATATTCCTCTGTGTGTGTGTGTGTGTGTGTGTGTGTGTGTGTGTGTAGTGTTAAAAAGAAGAGGTCAAAATCCAAATGGTATCACTAATGTTAAATCCCACTTCACTAAGCAGAGACTTTTAATTAGGGTTGCACCTCTCCCAGAAATGGAATATTAGACCAGTCAATCTCAATGACCAGATCAGCACAGTGAGGTGACTGGCCTAATGAAGCCCTTAAAGGAAAGTAACCTCTACAAATCAGTCTCCTTTATGCTGGTACAACTTTCTGTTCCTGCTCCCTTCTGCATATAAAGTCTTTCGCTTTGTGAAGCTCCTCGAACTCCTTCCTCTCTGCTAGATGTGAGGTGCCTTATTCCTGAATCACTGAGTAAAGCCAACAAAGATCTCTAAACGTATGCAGTTGCTTTCTGTATTGAAAGTAAGAAATGCTTGAGGTTGCTTCATGGTAAGGTGAAAATGCATACACTTTTAGGTTTGCATCTGTTAATGGCTTTGTGTAGTCCTATATGCAAATGGACCAGGACTGGCAAACAGGGTCTTTTTAAATTCAGAGAGAAGCTGTACTCAAAATTTGAGGAAAAAAACTTTAAAAATGAATTAAAAAATACCAGTGGAAGCCTCGTTTGTAAAATGTAAAAACACCTGAGTTGAGCTAAAAAAATGAAATTACTAATATTCATTGAATTAAAAAATCTTCCTCCTTACTTTATGAAATGAATTAGATTAGAGATGAAAAGAAATGATTAGGTAAGACTAGAAATGAAGAAGGGAAGAACATGAATGGCCATAGAAGCAGGCCCTGCATTGCAGGGAGAGGGGTGTGGGCATGAAAATGGTGGAACCTTCTTCAATGAAGAGCTTTTAATTTTGCAATTAATAGAATGTCTGCTTTACTTTGCAACAAATTTAAGCTTACAATACTACCCCCACTTGAACTTTAACAAATAAGAGGAAAACGAGCAGTTGGCATGGGGTCCAGGGATGGGAGTGTGAGAAGAGCATGGTTTTAAAATTCATTGTTCATTAGTTCACGTTTGTAGGCTGAAAGCTTTTCTTAGAACCTCAAAGGTCAACGGCGTAATAATGCTCTTTATTATCATAATTATTATAAATAGTTACCTTTTGTTACTTTGACTGTGCCACTTAGAAAAATGACTTTTGAAAATAGTTTTTCTTCAGTCCTCACTCTTTCCAGAGTGGCAAAAGGAAATTACTGGTGTTGAACCATGAAGGGAATCAGAGGGAGACAGAAGTGGATGGGGCACAGGCAATGCACGTGTCAGGGAAGGGGGTGAGTGAAAGTAAGACAATATCAATGGTTTCATTTTAGGCAGTGGGAATGTAATTTCAATTTGGATTGTTGTATTTCAATTTGGAGTGTTTAGGGTTGACTAGGGATTCATTTAATTTGCTTGTGGAATGCGAGTGATAAATCCTTTTCCGTGTGTGCATATAAGGTACATATGTATTAGACTTTTTCAAGGGCCCCAGAGATAACATGATTTTAATCCATCCTGTGGAGATGGTCAAAGTGTTAGGAAAAAGCCCAGCTGGGTTCTACAGCAACTGTAGAGACTTAAGCTGGCAGAACAGTGTAGGTTTTAGATTTAGCAAATTTGTATTTTTTAGTAAGTTCAAGAGAGGGATGAAGTAGCTAATGGTAGGAGTGAGAAATCTTGGAACAACTTCTTTATGATGCTGCTAAAGAAGAATGTGCTTAAAAACCTAATTGGCAGAGTTGTGGGGAAATCATAAACATGAGGATGAAATCTAAAAATTGAATACCTCCTATGATATAGGACATGGAAAATTTTCATGAGGAATTTTATATTTTTCATGTTAATGTAATATTCTTGGATTAGAATGTAGCTTTTATTACAATGTAAGTAGGTAATAAGTTGCTCCCCTGATAACTTGGAGAAATATTTCACTACAGGCATTTGCTAAATTCTAACCATGCTTGAAATTTTCCTACCTGGTTTTATCATTGAATGAAGAGAGATGTCTTATTCTCAATGTTTCAAGCTTGATGGTGTCATACAAGTATGAACTAAGACATGCTATCATAGTTGGCTAATTTATAGAGTATTACATTCAAGAACAATCTCCCAGATATAGAGATTTAGGTGTTTGAAAGATACTCAATGACACTTAAAATCAAAATGAAAACCTTTCAACCATCTTTTCCTTCTTACTGTTGGTCAGTGATTGATTCTCACTAATACCCTGCCTTTTCTCCTTACCTTATCCCTGTCCTTGATAGATTGGGTAATATTTAGACTTTTGAAGGCGAAAGATGCAGGAAATTTCAAGCAGATAAAAAGCACCAGCAAAGGCACGTAGCATGGAGGATAGAGTTGCCCAGAGTGCCTGAGGATGTGATATTTTAGTGGGGCCTCGGCAGCGGGAGGTGAGATTAGAAAGAGAATATTGTAAGATGGAACCAAAAGATAGATTGAGGTCAAATTGTAAGGGCCATTAAAGGTCTGTGATCTGAGATTTCAAAAAGTGGGTCTGGCAACAGTGTGGAAGCTGTGTTAAGAGCATGAAGTACAGTAAGGTCTGAACACAATTATGCTGTTGCCTGATGAAAAAGGGCAAGACAAACTCTGTCTGTGATAGCTGGAAGGGAGGGAGGGATGAGAAAGTTTTTTCCTGGGTAGATTTGGAGGGATTTGGTGCAAGACGATGTTGGTACAGGGAAAAGGATGAGTCACGGGTGACCCAAACTGAGGTGACTGAGAAGAGGACCTGTGAAATGGGCAACTTGGCAGCAGAGCTGGCCCTGGGGGGCTCAGGGTGGATGCTTTAGTTTCCAGAGCTGATGTAACACCACAGACAGGGTGAAAACTTACAGAATTTTTTATTTCATACTTCTGGATACTAGAAATCAATGATTAAGGTGTCATCCAGTTGGTTCCTTCTGAAGACTTCAGGCTTGTTCCAGCCTTCTCTCCTAGCTTTTGGCAGTTCTTTGGTTTGTGGTGACATGACTTCAGCCTTCACATGGTGTTGTCCTTGTGCCCGTGTGTCTATTCCCAATCTTCCCCCTCTTTACAAGGATATTAAACTACTGGATCAGGGGCCCACTCTTCTCCAGTATGAGCTTCTCAACTGATTTTATCTCCAAGACTCTACTTACAAATGACATCACATTCTGAGGTAGTAGGGATTAGGAATTCAACTTAGAAGTTTTCAGGGGATATAATTCAACTCAGCAGAGGGGTAGGTGGCAAGTCTGGCTTTAGAAGTGCTAAATTTTCAGTTCTGGAGGGCCCAGTGTCAACAGCTGGTGGAAATGGAGATACACTCTAGATACCTAGATTTGGTCATCATGTACACATGGGGAAAACTCATGTCTGAAGAATTTTCCACGGAGTGTTTTGTAGCTGTGGAGTAGAAACACTTGCCTGATAAAAAATGGAAAGAGGAGAAACATAAATTCATTGAGTACCTCCTTATGAGTGAGGCTTTCTCAGTGCCTGGCTATCTGATCTTACCTCATTCTCATGCAGACTCGGTGAGGGAAGTTTTGAGTGGAAACTGAAGTCCATGGTCACAGAAAAGGAGGACAACAAAACAGAGATTTGTACTCAGGTTTGTACCTGAGTACTGATTTCACTAAAAATTTCTGCCTCCTTTTGGGGGGAGAGTTTATGTCAAGAAAAGGGCTAGGGAGAAAACCATAGAGGAATTTGTAAGATTAAGGGACAAACAGTTGGAACCTGTGAAGAGAAGTGAGAACTAGTAAATGGAAATCCAGATCTATTCTGGAAACCCAAAATAGAGTTTCAAGGAGCAAGGGGGAGAGCCATAGTATTAAGTACTTCAGACAGGCTAAGAACCTTCAGATGTCTCTTTGGTTTAGGGTCTGCTTTGTTCTTTGTATGTCCATTTGATTAAGAAGTGAAATTATGACAAATTTTCATCCACAGTGACTATAGGCCACAGATTGACTATAAAAAAACAGTTACTGTCAATCTTATTCCAAGTCCACCACAGCTGTACTGTGGGGGAGAAACATCTATTCTGATGAATTGTTTTGCCTATGTACATATATTTACCTACTGATAACTTTGGAGGCAAATTTTATTCTTAAGTTTGGAGTACTGAGACCTAGCACCAAGGTTGGGGGTACTGACTTTTCCTGGGTACCTGTATGTGCTGCTGGTTTGACTGTGAAGAAATATTCTAATTTGAGTAAGCATGGTATACAAGCAAGTCGAAAAACCTAATGAGGACATTTTTAAGACGAAGTTAAGGCATTTTGGGACATGTAAGACTATTAGGTGATAAATAAGCACTTATTGGCTTGTTGCCCATACCTGTTTTATATTCACTTCAAAGAAGAAAATTTTCATTAAAAACAAAGCAGTTAAAATGTCAAGGTGCCCATTCTCTTTTTTCAGACTCTCCTTTTTACATTACAAAATAAGTGGATTGAGTGATGCATAAACTGCTGCTAAATAAAGGCTTTTCTTGGCATTCCTTGGAGAAATCAAATCCAAGACCAGTGGTGAAAGGTGATTGTATGATATCCACTACACAGACTATTTCTTCTAATTATCAGCATGAATGTAATTACTCATAAGCATCTCCGGCTCCTATGATCATGTCCCTTAGAGCATTTCATCTTTAATGATTTTCCTTGATAGAAAGCCAGTTGGAAGCATTTGTTGCATAACATTGCTCAACCAGAAAGAAAAATACGTACTTCTCGGAAGAAAGATCTGTATGCTTTCTTCTCAATGGTACTTATATTCTGCCAGAATTTGATTAGGAGCTATCTTGGTACAAAGATCGCTAATGACCGAGTCAATACTTATATAGATTAAACAATTTCTTGGGAAAAAACACAATGTAGTATGTCTTTCCTTTTCCAAGAATATTGAAGTTTAGAATTGTAACCACTTAAGGTGAATTGTTAAAGCCTCTAACTTCTGAGGGCAGAGAATGAGGAAGTTCCTGAGGGAGTTGGTAGAGTCTTAACACTAAGGGAAGAAATGTCTGTACTGGGGGCGAAAAGCAAGTGTAAACTCAAATGACAAGTCAGATTTTTAAACCTCTAATCAATATCAGAGTTTCCTGATGCCCCCCGCCACTCCTTAGACAGTCTTTGGTGTGAGAATCACGACTAGCTCCGGCTCCCTGTCCTGTATTCTTTCCATCGTCACCTCTTTAGGACTCCTCTCAGAAACCACGGAAGACTCCATTTATCTGGCATTTTTGAGAAACATGTTTTAAACACTAACTTTCTAGATGACTAAAGTTTATACCTTTAAGCATCACTTTAAATTTTTTAAATGGATCTGCTCATTTTAAAGAGTATGCTGAGCATAATTTAGATTTTCCTCGAGGAAGTAATGTCATCATTATAAACATTAATTATTTTACCATGATTGAATCGAATCCACACTTGCCCTCGGAGTAATTGAGGTGAAAGGACTATGGAAAGGTGAATCACAGTGGTGATTCGGTGGCTTCTGCTGTCCCTTATTTTGATGTCTTTTATCAACACTTTGCCACCTCAAAGACACTTTTTGCACCACACTCTCCAGCTTGCTTTCATAGTTGCTGGTCTCCCTCTAACCGAAAGTGACTGGAAGCCCTTCCTACAGAATAAAATGCAAGATTTTATGATCACTACATAATCAAAGACTTTAAATTTCTTTTTCTTTGAAAGCTGAGTCCAAAAAAGGGAAATAGTCACAATCTTTATCATGTTGTACTCTCTTTGGAGACATTATTTGGTAATTTAAGAAAACCATTTTGACATTTTCACTATGGACAATCTTAGAAGGATTTAACTGATGAAAACTAAGTATTGATATTTATACAGGGGTTCCTTGTTCCCCTAAGTCAGTCCTGAATACTGGCTCAATACCTTTTCTGCCTCCATATTGTCTCCTTCTCCTGGAAGAAGTTTTCTGTTTAGCCAGTGGTTCTCCAGCTTCAATATACAACATTCACCTGGTGGGCTTGTTAAATCATAGAGGGCTGGGCCCCACTTCTAGAGTTTCAGATTGAGTGGGTCTGGATTGGTTCCTGAGATTTTGTAATTCTAACAGTTAATAAGAGATGCTGCTGCTTTTGTTCAGGAACCACACTTTGAAAGCCATTGAGAAAATAGTCATTCTTCATTATTCTCCAGAAAGAAAGAGAGAACTGTTGAGGCACTGAGGTTCTGGGCTTGCAGGTGCTTGTGCCAGAGGATATTGTCTGGAGTGACCTGCATATTCATATGCTCTGCGTGTGGGACTCTGGTCAATGGCTCTTCATGTCAGAGAATAGTCAGCTTTCCTACCTTTCACTGCAGAGTATTAAAAACCCATATTTTGCTGATGTTTTTGGTAGCAAATGGTCTTTATTTTTGTCTTTCTATTTTGTAACATTTATTATTGAGTTGGATTATTATTGAATTGGATGTTTTATATCACATCTTTGGAATTTGAGTACTTTTCAAAATCAAAGTGTATAAACTTCTGCCATTTACTTTTCTAGCCATGCACACAATTTTAAATCAGTTGTGTAGTCTTGGGTCTCTACATCTATTCTATGGGGACAATACTTACATTACAGGGTTGTTGAGAGGGTTAAATTAGATAACATATACAAACATTTAGTACATAGGAGAAGGCTAGTTAATGATAATTCATTGCTTTCCAGATGCTCCAGCCACTCAAAGGTTAGTCACACTTGAGCCTTACCTGCAACTCAGATTTGTGCTGGAGTTCCTCTCTAGAGCCGCCGTATGCCTTGGGGAAAGGCATCTTCACTTGAGACAAGATGACTAGGGGATGCTGGAATTACAGCAACGGCGGGGAGACGAGGAAGCCGGGGATCCTAAGGCACTGGTGGCTAGCCCTTATGTCTCATCTGTTGTAAAATTAAAGAGTTGACTCAGACAACTTTTAAGACCCTCCTAGCGCCAATCCCCCTAGAATTGTAGTATTCTCTTTTTCTGTCCTAACTGGTTCTCTTCAATGCTATCACCATGCCCTCCAGTTTCTCTGTATTTTCACAGCACACTAGCTCTCTTCTCAGTAGATTTGCCTTCCATCAATATTTTGTTTAACTCTCATCTCCTCTACTTTTCTACATAAATCCTATGTTCTACTAGAACAAAAGTCCCATGTTCTAGTGGAACAGTCTACTCTTTTTGTGGTTTTAAATTTGTATCATAGTATGTTTTTCTTTCAAATCTAATGTCATTTAGTTTTTCATCTTCCCTTACTATGTTCCCCTTACTAGAACATAAGCTTTTGAAAGCGGAAACTTCTGTCCGTTGCTTTGCTCCTGCACCTAGATGTGTGTCTGGTCATAGAATGTGTACAGCAAATATTTATTGAGTGAATTCTCTGCCTTTCCTTATGGTTTTGGATGTATATGCTCCTGAGGGTAACCTCAGTTTTTGATTGATTCCAATAGGGCACTTACTGCCAGAGGACATCGTCTGGAGTTGCCTTGGGTATTTGTGGGCAGAGAGTAAAAAACAAAAACAAAAAAACCCAGAACTGTCTTTAGCACTAGACTTTGATCCTCTCCACATGGAATCTACTGACTCAGCACTTTCCCCTCAGTTGGGACCTGCCTGCTGGAGCTGGAAGCTTGTCCGAATGTGTGTGCCCCCTGGTTGCTAAGAGCTGGACTGCTGCCCACATTACTGGGACTGCCCATGAAGGTGCTGTCTCCATTCCTTCCTGGGGACTTGGTGCTGAATGCCTTAGGCTGTAGCACACCCCCCATTATAACAACATTAAATTAAGTTTTCTTCAGTGATGGAAAGGCTAGTGATGTGGCAATGAGGAGGTAGGATACTGGTGCCAACTGCATATCTTACACTTGACTTCAGACAAATCAACTATTTCAAAAATACTTTTTAAGTCAAGATGGTTTCTGCTCCCTAAGAGATTCCAATTTAGTTGGAAAGACAAGGCATACACGAAACCTTTCATTTCATCTCCAAAATGGTTCTCAAATATGCTCATGTCTTTTCATCTCCACAAGGCACACCCTCATTTTCTCCATGTCCACTGCACCTAGTTCTAGGTATCATCCCCTCTTGCCTGGACCTCCACATTTTCCTCTCTGGACTCATAATTTCCAATCTTGCCCCTCTGATTTATTCTCTCACAGAAAAAATACCTTTTAAAAATTTAAATCAGATTATAGTTCTCTCCTCAGAGCTTTTTGCTTGTCGTTAGCCTCAGCTGAACACCTTACCTTGACTTATCTGGACATGCTTGGACCCCTTGCCCACCTCTCTATTCTCATCTTGTGTTCCTCTCTCCTTACCAACTGTGATGCAGTCACAAAGAACTTCCTGTCTCAAACGTGTGACACCTTTCCCATGTCAGTCCCTGGGCACATGCTATTATTGATCTCCCTGGAATTTGCTGCTTCCCCACTGTCCCAGGCCTTGGTCTCCACAGGCCTCACCTGAAAAGGGCTCTTCTTAGAGGCCTTTTCTGAACCAAATCCCTTGGTCATTCCATTGCAGGACATTATGTATTTTCTTCATAGGCCTTATGACAGATCACAAGGATTTATTACTTGTCTGTTTTCATCACTGGTCCTGTGGTCTGGGATCATGGCCTTTTCAACATTCTGTCCTTGCAGCCTCAACATCTGCCTAGCATAGTACTTTATGTATAGTAAACCCTCAATAAACACTTGAATATTAGACAAATAATGACTAGCAGCTTAGCCTGATGCTCCATAGAAGCATCATGGCTAATCAGTACAAGATTTTTTTTAAAAAGATTTATTTATTTATACATACAAGCTGGGGTACAGGCCACAGGCGTGGGGCGGCGAGAGGGTTCACCAGAGACAGAGTGGGGAGCAGAACAGGCAGATCAGAAATACACTGCTGAGGGGAGCAGCGGGTGAGACGGGAGAGGTCTGCCACACCATGTGGGATTCTCCCCGGGCGTCGAACTCGCATCGCACGCTGCCGACAGCTCCACAGCGCAGCGTTCAACCGCTGTGCCACCAGGGAGGCCCCAGTACAAGATTTTAATTGCATTTATGGTACTGGTCTCTGTCAGCTGTCTCCAGGATACATTTATGCTTTTAAATCAAAAACATTAAAAAAAAATTATATACTTAAAAAATTATAGAAAATTCTAAAATCAGTTTAAGTTGTACCTTCTGTGATATCGAACATACTTGGAATTGTCAGGAAGGTGATATATATCAAGAGCTTATATTGATAATGTATATAATGCTTGCTTCTTTTAAAATTGATATCAAACTGTAGTCTTCATATTTTGAGAAATACCTTTAAGAAAGACAATTGCATTTTGAGGGGTGTGACTCCCCTTTCCTAAGGGCCCTGTACAAAGACACTGTCTGGTCCCTTTCAGACAACCTGGGAGCTGAGGGTAGCTCTGTAATAAATCCTTCTCCATTAGGCACTGGATGACGACAGTCTTGTTGGGTAGTCATGAAAGGGTGCTTTCGCTGTTGTGCCAACAAACAAAAGAGTTATTGTAGAACATATCCTGTGGATTGCTTAATAAAATACCAATCATATGTGGTTGCAAGTCATTTTACAAACATGTTATATGTAGTCATGAACACAATATACATTTCTAAGAGCAGCTGCCTGTCTTTTCATCTGACCTGATATTGATTCACCATCCTTGATGGATTCAATGGTCGGCTTAGTGGCAACAGAACGTGGGCTTGATGCCTGTTGGCAGCTCTGGCTGTCTGGGTGCCTTTCAGTTTTATCCCTTTGATTGTAGAGCAGTTTTGTGTTATTGATAAATTACAGGTATGGTACTCAGAGGGAGGAAAGGGGCAGCTCAGAGTGAATGGCGGTGCCCTCGGGTATGGTGCTCACTTGGACTTATCCATTAGACAATCTTATGTAGTAGAAGGTGTGTTTATGGGATTAGTTATTAATCACAAAACAGGATAGGAGTTACTTGACTGCTAATTATAACACTGGATGAGCACACAGAAATCATCATAATAAACAATATCATTCCTGTAGGACCCTTCACATGAAATCAGTCCTGCCAGACAAATAGTTATTTACATAACATGGAATCTTTAAAAAAAAAATAGATCCTATAAAACTAGCAACCACTAAATAAGGAAAATGTGTGTATAGAAGCTAATAAAAATTAGTACCTTAAAAAAAAACACAGCAACTATGTTTTCTGTAATTATATCAGACCCTAGAGTTTTAACTATGTAATAGTAATTTTTTCATGTTTTTGCCGTTATTGTCCTTTTGATTTACTTAACTATGTCTAACTTGAACAAACAATGTTAAGTGGGGAAACAGATGCGATTAAATAGCCTGTAATTATGTTTTTAGTCAACTGCTACCATCACAGACTCCTCCTGCTACTCGGACCAGAAAAAAAGTGACCTAACTGATTTCACCAACTGCTTTGCCAGGCCCTGATGCAGAATAGATGGCCTTATTAAGCAATCAAAAAATCAGCCATTACAGAGGAATGGTAATCAACAGTGTTTATACAGCTCACACACTAGCCCCACAATACACAATCAGGACCATGAATTCTGCTAATTGGGTACCTTCTGCGTCCAGAGGTGCCTGCAAAGGGAAACAAAAGGGACTTGAAAATTAGTGTTTGTAGCAATTAGTTTCTGTCTAAAGGCTTAACCCAGTTCAGGGAAACCATGATTCAAACAGGGATTATTATAGTAACGCTGGTATTTAAATGTCTTCTGCCATCATTTGAGGTAGGATTTAGCTTGGCAAAAGTAATGTAGATTTGTCTTCTTTTTTTATTTAATACGATTTTTGTTTTGAACTTTTCGAAAATCAAAACCATTAAGCCCATTTGCTGCTTTAAATTTTCTGGCATTCAGTGTTTTTTTTAAACCTATGATCTTGCTCAAGACCAGTTGAAAAGACTGTTAAATACATGTATTGTTGAGGAGCTCTGCTAGGGGAATAATACAGTTGAGTTTATTGTGCCATTATTTCACTCAGAATGATCTGTAGTTTAGTGGGGGAAACACAAGGTATAATTCTTGGTGGAAGAAAAAAGGATAGCAAGTGTTTTTTTAATAAATGTATGTACAAATTCACATTCTAAGTAATAGCACTAAAATAATGCAGGAGGAGAATGCAGGGTCTCTGTGTATTTTATCCGAGTAAACTAGCAGAGCATTTCCAAATAGGTCCCACTGAAAGCCAAATGGATTTCATAAAATTCATTACAAAAAGGCTTTGCCTTTTCCTTCCCTTTTCGTCTTTAGCATTTCTGATATTACAATCAGATAGACAAATCTCTGTGCTTTGCTTCTGTCGTTATATTCTCCCAGCTACAGATGCTCAAAGGGCAAATTAACAGTAGCACATCAAGGGACCTTTTCACCTCCATGGAAAGCATCAGCTGCAGGTTCTCGCCTCCCTAAAGCTTTCCACATGGCTTCAGAAGGATCATAACAAACAGCAAAATTAGGGAGAGGGATACAAAAACCTATTATTCAGATGAAGACCAAAGATGTTTCACTTTCTGTGATATAAAGGCTATATGACCAAATGACAGTTTGGCTTTTTAAGTTTATTAATGATTTACTCTTTCTAATTATTTAAATCATGTCTAATAAATATAGTGAAAGTTTTATTATTAACACCAAATTTTACATTATTAAGACAAAAATTATAGAAAGAATATTGGTGCTTTGAAGACAATCAGAATGATAAGTATGATAGTTTTACAGACACTGTTAACAGCATTTTACTCCCGACTGATTACATTACATATTGATATTAGTGAGCATCAGTATGTAGTGCAATCAGTCAGGAGAAAATGAGTGAAATGTGAACTAATGAGAGCTAATTGTATCATATAATAGCAAGGACACAGAATTCTATCAATTAAATTAGTTTGAGATGAAACAAATATGAATATAATAATGTTTATAATAATGAGGCAATTAGAGCTAATGAAATAAATGTTAATAAAGACCAGGATCCCTGGCCTATTTCTGCCCTTCTCCTTCTGATTCCTTCAAACTTTGAGTTGTGCTATTTTCACTGGAATATTTTCAGCAGTGCTCTGTCTGTGTCTATTGGAGATGTAGGGATGTAGCATATAAATCATCTGCATGTTTCTTGATCTTTTGCCTTCGGAAAGCTCCTCTTGGTTTGGTGGACCTCTACTGAGGTATACCTTTCCCTCTGATGACTAAATCATGTTTTGTTGCACAGAACTATTACTTTCCTATACTATCTTTCTGGAATAGAAAATTGATATTTCTTGCTGTCAATGTTGATATTTTTCTTCTCCACATATTGGAGTGGACTGCTCAGGTCTAGAGGCTCTCCACTGTGTAATACGATTGAATTCTGTTTTATTAGTCATTTCCTTGGTGTCCTTAAGTCCTTGATGTTCATGCCACATAATTCCCTGGTACAAAGAGTAACAAATTGGATGGCAAAGCCAGTTTCTTAGGTATCTAGTTAGGAATGAATTCTTCAGGAGAAATTATACCAATTAGCTTTCTGGAGGTATTTTTGGAGATCCAACTTCAGTCTGGTAAATTACGGACATCAATGAAACATTTAGGATACATATTCTGTATTGCAATTTAGATTTGAATATAATAGTCTAGGTTGCTGAACATCTGATAGGGCAGTGGGTATGGGTGCTAGGGAAGATGATGCAGTAGCATATTTATGACCAGCTTAGAAATGCATCCATTTAGCTAAAAAGACTATCTCCCAAGGCGTGATGAATTTATGTTAATTACAGATTAAGAGAAAGTATTTTCTATGGTGTATATCTATTATGTTATGAAGATTGCATTGATGATTAATGGGAAAGTTGAAAAAGATCAGCAATTTCCTCTTGATTATCTATTTGAGTTGCTCTGTAGGTTGTACTTGTGTTTGTCCTCAATTTAGGCTATGACTAGCTAGTGTTAGTGAATGATATTTGACCATTAACATAGGTGGAACTTTGTGCTGTGAAAGTTTCAACCAACTTTCTCACTTGGCTACTGTGTTTTTATCATGTGTATTATGGTTGCTTTTGCTTTTGCTTTTGTATTACATTAAAAAGACATCAGAGTGAGCTGTGAGTTAATGTTTCACTTGTAAAAGGTTATGGATTACGCTCAGCTGGTTTCTCAGGCTGACATAGGGTTCATGATTAGAAGAATGAAAACAAACATGAATTGAAAATGTCACTAACCTTTATTGGGCCCTGAGAATCCCGGAGGCTGCGTGACAGGAGGCTTTCCTGTTTTCAACAGTACAAAGAAGATTGAAACAAAACAGCAAGGATCTTGGCTATTTACATCTTTTAATGAATGCTCTTCACGTTTGGGTTCCTTTGTCTGTCTCCCAGTTTTCAAGGGTTTAGCTGTGAAAAGTACGGATGGTATCACATACTCTTATAAACCATGGAGCAGACATCTGTCTAGGATGCTTTTTCCTCTAAATTATGCTCAGCGTAAAGGGCATATATACAGCTGTGCATGTCTAAGGTAGTCAATTATCCATTCTCAGTGTTCATCAGCTCTGACCTGCAAAGTATTTTCAGATATGCTGTAAGTTTTGTATTTGAGTGTGTGGTGAAGGGATATTTAAGATGAGATCTAATGTCTTACATGTGATAACACAATCATTTGAATCTCATAGTATGTCACTAAAAATCTTTTGTGATTGATAACCAAATATATTCACACCCTAGATTCCGGAACCTAATGGAACTAGAGGAAAGTAAAATAACTTAAGCTGCTTATTCATAGGAAATGCAGAGTGTCTAGGCATTAAATTATGATAAAGGAGATAACACAATTAACTAGCAATAATTTGTGTTTTTAGTTTCTATTCAGGTTCACTGTCTTTGTTTCCTTATAGTGATTTGGGTTGGTTATTCTGGACCTAAATATGAATACCTTGAAGCATCTGAAACATATTAGTCTCTTTCTTTCCCCTTTAATTTCTTTCCCTGCTACCACCTGATCTGGCTCTTCTTGTGACAAATTGTGCTTTACTTTTACTGATTTCAGAGGTAATTTGAGAAAATGCTCTGTGAAGATCACTAGAGAAATCCTAAAAGAAAACATATTCTTTCACATGAACTCTAAATATATAGTAGATGAAGAATTTTAGACTTGCACAGATGCATTTACTTATCTTTGAATTAAAATGAATTCTATAGACTCACAGTTAGTCCAAAATCATTTTACATACTTGTATTTCATGGTAAACTCTAACCTAAAATACAGACTTAATGACATTCTTTGTCATAGTGTAAGTATGTTTTCCACACTATCTGAAAGTAGAGTATTTGTATGAAAACTTTCTTAAGCTGACGTGGCATAAAATGGAGAATAATTAGTAATTTAAATGAAGTTTTTTAGTGTCCCCAGATTCCCCCAAATAACCTACTAAATCATACCAAATAACACATAAAGTCTAAAACAACAGTAGCATATAGTAAAAGCAGGAACGCCATAATAAATACACAGCCAGTTTAAAGTAGTTCCCAGAGAAGGAGCTATGAGCGTCCATTCTCGCTGCTCAGGGTTGCTCGCTGCAGAACAAATGTTCAGTGTTATTTTCACTTTTTGCCTTTTGCTGTAAAGGCAAAAATCCTCTCTCTCTTTTTTGCATAGCGAAAACAGGTACTAATTGGGTCTTATAAAAGTGAAATGGTGTACAGTGAACTTTTGAAAAGCAAGGGATACTTGTTTTTGGGAAACACAAATCTGTGCCTTTTAATTTTCACTTTAATTATACATTTGTTCTTTTAGTAAAAAAATTGTTTTACATTTTCAAAGAAGATAAAAGTAATCTTTTGGTCAGAGAGGGGTTTCTACTTAAAAATATGAAGTACTTTATATTTTTTATTTAACAATAACCTTAATAAGATTATATATAATTAATAATAATATGATAAAACAAAACTTATGCCCAAATATTGAATATTAAGAGCAACTTTATTTTTAAGCATAAAGTTAGGAAGCTTCTTTGGTGGAAAGAAAGTTACTGTTAGTGGCATTTTTTTTTTACTCAAAAGTGGTGATTTTATTATTGCTGCATTTAAAAAGATTTAGTGATCTATATAACATACTTTCATTTCATAATAGTGAAGCACTTTTTCCACTAAAGATCATGTTTCCCATTTGGAAAAATGAGTAGTTTTTAAGGAAAAGCAAATCACTCAGGTTTCAATTTGAAGGATTGTGGGTTGGGAACTGGGCTCCAATTTTAATCTTGAGTTCCATGATTTATGTAATTTTGAAAGTCACATAAATTCTTTTTATTTAAAATTTTTTATATTAGAATAGTTGTTTCCCCTTCTGTTTCAGTCAGAATAGGTCAGTTATGCTATAAAAAATCCATAAATCTCAGCAGTTTAAAATAACAAAGGCTTAATTCTCATTCATGTCTTCATTAAGAATCATTAAGGATCTGTGTAACATCATTGTTGTCATTGTCCTAACATTAGAATCTATGTTGATGGGAATATTGTCCATCACATTGTCCTAACATTAGAATCACTTCTATTGGGAATATTGTCCATCACCAAGGCAGATGTAAAAGAGAACATGAGGAAGCACACACAACCTCTCACACCTTCCACTAACACCATTGGCCAAAGCAGGCCAATCTAGCTTCAAGCGTGCAACAATAGAACCCTAGTACATCACAGAAGGAGAAAAGACATTACTATTTGATAATAATAGCCCAGAGATGACCATACACTCTCTTCACCCACTAGGCCACATTTACTTACTTATAAATGTTATCACTTGACAGTGTAATGCACTGAAAGATCAATAATTTAAACAACAACAACAAAACCAAAACAGCCCAGGGCCTCCCTGGTGGCGCAGCGGTTAAGCGCTGCGCTGTGGAGCTGTCAGCAGCAGCAGCAACGCGAGTTCGATGCCCAGCTGGGGAGAATCCCACATGGTGCGGCAGACCTCTCCTGCCTTGCCCGCTGCTCCCCTCAGCAGTGTATTTCTGATCTGCCTGTTCTGCTACCCGCTCTGTCTCTGGTGAACCCTCTCGCCGCCCCACGCCTCTGGCCTGTACCCCAGCTTGTATGTGTAAATAAAAAATAAAAAAAAAAAATAAAAAAAAAAAAACCAAAACAGCCCAATCCTATTACCCTAACAAATCAAACTGCTTTATTTGTTCAAGTATATTCAAACACTTTGCCGATGTATACAATCATAGAGTTGCATTGTTTTCTGTTTGTATTGGTTAAATGAATTTACCAATGATTCTGTAAAAGATAGTCACACTATGGAGTTTAATCTTATGTTGCTATGGATTCCCTATCTGTCAATGGTTAAAATATCTTCATTATAATTTTGACTTATGAGGTTAACATAAAACAGGAGTGCAGGGAAGTGTATGAGATAACCTACATGTGGAATATCATGAACTACTTTGCAGAAGATTCCATAGCAGTAAAAAATGTTTTCATATTTATGCATTTTATGATAGACCCAGATCATTTTAAGAGAAATTTAATGTGGGCCTGTTTTTATAAAATTTTAGTTGAATTATATTTTAGTTAAATTATTTTATTTTTAATGCAAGAGCTTATATTTAGGGTCTCTTATTTGAAACGATGGAAAGGAATTACAGAGCTTAGTTTACACAAGGGTGTGCAAAGCTAGGATACCGTGAGGAGGATAACCAGTGAATGAAAGGACACGTGCATGAAAAATCTTGTTGTGTAATATATTTTATTTAAAACCTTAATTTTCAAAATGTGGTCACAAGATGATACATCATCAGTGTTACATCACTGGTGCCTAGAATAATACCTGGCACCTAGGAGACATCCAAGAAGTATTTGTTCAATGAATAAAAATCTAAAGGCTGAAGCTAGAAGCTTTCTTGACTTCATGTGTACACTAAGTCTTGTTTAGGGTGATGCTCTTGTCAAATCAATGCCTGGTGTCAACACTTTCTGGGAATCATTGCATATCCTGGACAAATGATTGCTTAAAAAGATGTTAAAATGAAAAAATACATTATACCTCAGTTCCAAGTATAAATTTGTGCAATAATAAATAGGTTTTACATTTTTTTTCATTCTCCACACCCATAAGGATGGCAATTATATAAAAAAAGACCACAGAAAATAACAAATATTGGCAAGAATGTAAAGAAATTGACAGCCTTGTGAATCATTAGTGAGGTTGGTAACATGGTACAGTCACTGTGGAAAGTGGTGTGGTGGTTCCTTAAAGAAGTGAAACACAGAATCACCATGCAGCCCTTCAGGTTCATTTCTGGGTATATTTCCCAAAGAATTGAAAGCAGGGAATCAAACAAATATTTGTATACACATCTACAGAGCATCATTATTCACAGTAGTCAAAAGATGGAAGTAACCCATTGTTCACTGACAGATGTGTAAGCAAAATGTGTTATGTGGACGTACAGTAGAATAATCAGCCTTAAAAAGGAAGTTCTGACACTCACTAAAATGTGGATGAATCTTGAAGATGTTTTGCTAGGTGAAATAAGCCAATCATGACAGGATGGATGTTGTATAATTCACTAATATGCAGTACCTCGAGTAGTCACGTTCACAGAGCCAGAAAACGGACAGTTTCTGGGGAAAGATAAGAATGGGAAATTATTGTTCAATGGGTACAGAGTTTCAGTCTGGTAAGATGAAGTTCTGGAGATGGAAGATGGTGATGATTGCACAGAAATGTGAATGAACTTAATGCCACTGAATTATACACTTAAGAAATGGTTAAGAGAGCCCCGGAGTGCAGGCCGCTTCCTCGTCCGGTCCCGCCATCCCCTGCTTCTTCTTTCTTTTCAACATGACAGATGCTGCTGTGTCCTTCGCCAAGGACTTCCTGGCAGGTGGAGTGGCCTCGGCCATCTTCAAGATTGCAGTAGCGCCCGTCGAGCGGGTCAAGCTGCTGCTGCAGGTGCAGCATGCCCGCAAGCAAATCACCGCAGACAAGCAAGACAAAGGCATCATAGACTGTGTGGTTCGTATCCCCAAGGAGCAGGGAGTCCTGTCCTGGTGTGGTAACCTGGCCAATGTCATCAGATACTTCCCCACCCAGGCTCTCAACTTTGCCTTCAAAGATAAATACAAGCAGATCTTCCTGGGTGGTGTGGATGAGAGGACCTAGTTTTGGTGCTATTTTGCAGGGAATCTGGCATCAGATCGTGCTGCTGGGGCCACATCCTTGTGCTTTGTGTATCCTCTTGATTTTGCCCGTACCCGTCTAGCAGCTGATGGAGGTAAAGCTGGAGCTGAAAGGGAATTCAAAGGCCTCGGTGACTGCCTGGTTAAGATCTCCAAATCTGATGGGATTAAGGGCCTATACCAAGGCTTTAACGTGTCTGTGCAGGGTATTATCATCTATCCAGCTGCCTACTTCGGTATCTATGACACTGCAAAGGGAATGCTTCCAGATCCCAAGAACACGTACATCTTCATCAGCTGGATGATCACATAGATGGTCACGGCCATGGCCGGGTTGACTTTCTATCCATTTGACACTGTGTGTGGCCGCATGATGATGCAGTCAGGACGCAAAGGAACTGACATCATGTACACAGGCACGATTGACTACTGGAGGAAGACCACTCCTTATGAAGGAGGCAAAGCTTTCTTCAAGGGTGCATGGTCCAATGTTCTCAGAGGCATGGGTGGTGCTTTTGTGCTTGTCTTATATGATGAAATCAAGAAGTACACATAAGTTATTTCCTAGTTCTCCCCCAACCCCAACCCATGAGCAGCAGGCATGTTGTATTATGTAACGTATCTTGACAGACTATTGGCTGTCTATCTATTTGTCAGCAGCAACTATTTACTGGTTGCAAATGGGAAGCAATAATATTTATCTGACCAGTTTTCTCTAAAAGCCATTTCCATGATGATAATGATGGTGATCATAATAATGCTGAGACTCAATTATATTTTTATTTCAGTCACTCCTGATAAATGACAAATTTGAAGAAATAAAAAATATCTGAAATATATATATATTTCAGATATTTTTTTATTATATATATTATTATATTTTATTATATATATATATATATATATATATAAATGGTTAAACTGATATATCTTGTTAGGTATACCTCATCACAATTTTCTTTTCATTGTTAAGGTTGGCAGTGACCTCCATGTTGCCAAATTTAACAACTGGTTCTTAATTTTCATAATACTAGGCGCACAGCATCATCTGACACAGATAATTTCCCCATTTCTCAAAGTGTATTCTTCATTATGCCTCTAGTGAATCACAGTGTCTTGGTTTTGTTTCTTTATTCCCTTTCTCACAGGCTACTCCCTCCCATTTCCTTGCTGTATCCTCCTCATCTTACTGATACCAGATGTTTGAGGGAGCTTCCCCTCTATAGATGTAAACTTGCTCTTGAGGTGGCTTCATTCAGTCTTGTGTCTTTAAATATCATTATATACAGATAGCATACATTTATATTTTCAGCTTTTGCCTTTGCCCTGACATTCAGACTAGCAAATAGATGTTTTTAAGATGACAGCTCTGTTTAGACATCTAATTGGCATTTTACATCTAAACAAGGTTTAATTATTACCCCTCCCAATCCTGCTTTCTACTCATTGTTCGCCATCTCAGTAAATGGCAAAATCTTTACCTAGTTTTATACAAAGAAATTTGGACTCATTCTTGATTCTCCTCCCTTCTTTTATACCTTGTATCTGATCCATTAACAAATATCAATACTATTGCCAGTTCTCCCTTGAAATAAATCCCAAACCTGACTCCTTGTAACCATTTCTTCTTCCACTATCCTGGTGCAAACTATTATCATCTTTTTCCTGCACCATCTCAATAGTCTCACAACTAGACTCCCTGCTTCTATTCTTGCCATTACTCTCTCCCTCATGTCCATTCTCTACCAAGGAGTCCTAGTATTCCTTTAAAAACTTAAATCTTAATATGGCAAATCCTCTAATTCTTCTATTATCACTTAGAGAAAACTTCATAAATAAAGATTTTGATTTTCTTAGCAAAATCAGGACATTCTTTTGTTAAACAGAGTAAGGTCAAATTTGTTATGTGACTCTTTTAGACCATGTATTATGATTCTTTATATAAGAATATAATCCAGAATTTATAGAGATTAGGTAGTTTGCTAATAAACAGTTTCTCACTCTCCCTTTATTGTTCTCTTGGTAGGTTCTTGAGCCCTTAGTATTTTGCTTATACTCTTTCCCCCAACATTGCAACACATCCCATCATTTACTTGCTTTATCTATCCAGGTTACTAACAGTGAGTCTGGGTGCTCACTCCCTTCCATTGATCTTATCTTTGGAGAGCCTTTGCGCCTCTTCGAGACAGTCTTGCAACATCTCAACTATGGCTGCAGAAAATGAAAATGTGTCAGGGTATGTCCTGGGTGGTTATTTAAGGCTGCTTTCCATAGCATGCTTTCTTGCATTGTCCAGCTTAGACATCTATCCCACTGGTAAAGAAAGCATTTCTTTCAGGGAATGCAGGAAAAAGTCAATTAACCATGCCTGGTACTTTACAGTGTGGCAGGGTGAAGTTGCTTTTGACTCTTTCTCTTAGGCAGTTGCCCAACATAGACTAATAAGTTAGTTACTTGGTTAATGTCCAGTATATTAAATCTCCTATGGGAGGCAGTTTTTCTGATACTATTAGAGTAAATCCAGTGGCATTTTTTCTGAACTTGTGCTCATATTTCAGCTATTTGACTGGAGAATAATGTCTCCTGATTTGTCTGGATTTTGTTCCAGGGAGAAGCTCTTTACAGGCTGTAAACTAGATTTCCTAAAGCACAAAAAGCACTGACCTACTTTTTCTTTGAGCTCTTGGGACCTTGGGGATGAATTTTAGTGATATGGGAGCAAAGTGTGACAGCATTTGTAGAGGGAAAGGCAAAGCAGGTGGCTCTTGAATTGGCTTCTAGGAGCCAGGTAAAGCTATGGAAGACCTGGAGGAGTGTTGGCCTGACTCACGTGCTCCTGCTGCAGTTCTGAAACTTCCAGCACCTTAGTGGTGCTAATTATTTGGACAGTGCTTAATTCCTTCCAAACCTCTTTAGGTCTTGGAAAAAAGAAAAAAATATAATTTTATTGGTGCTGAGGGTGCCTAAGTACATACCACTGGAAAATGACGTTTTCTGTTTTCTCAGCCTAGGCAAGCAGTTAACG
Source organism: Scalopus aquaticus (assembly GCA_004024925.1). Taxonomy (NCBI): domain Eukaryota; kingdom Metazoa; phylum Chordata; class Mammalia; order Eulipotyphla; family Talpidae; genus Scalopus; species Scalopus aquaticus. The sequence goes on along the minus strand of PVIJ01004200.1, from coordinate 43,891 downwards.
AGCAAATTTTCCCATATACTTTTCTCCAGATTTGACCTGATGGGACCATGCCTGGCTTTAACTAAATAACTTGTGCTATGTCTGAATATTCTGGGAAAAAGGAAAAAAAATACTCCAACAAAGACTCCAATACAGCACATAGTGGTCTAGACTAGCCCTAGAGACTTGCCATTGTACGTCTAAACTTAGACATATCCTGGAACAACATGGCACTTTTATTGGTCATTTTGTGATTTTTTTGCATTTTTATGCCTCTTTCTGGCCTTATTACCCAGACAAGTACCTATTAGACTCAATCTGTCTTTTTGTGCTTCCATTATTTTATCATGACAATCAACTCATAATTTTACTTTGAGCATTATGAGGAACTCCTCTTGTTATTGCTTGAAAAGGCATGGTTAAATGCAGAACTGGCATGGGATGACTCATTGTGAAAGTGGTGAGCACTGATCTGTAAGTCTGCAAAGACCTATTAGGATGGACTACTAACTAGTAGTAGACTGAACTTGCAAGGAGAGGGGCACGCTCCTTCGGTGATCTATCAGGATCAATAACCAAAGGTTATTGGACTCTGTACTGATAGTGCTATCCCAAACTCTAAGTTCATTTTCTAATGTTACTCTGCCATAACTTCAAAAATTACAGCTTAAGAAGGCTTGAACACAAATTCTGAATTGTAATAGGAAATGAAAATTGTGATTATGTCAAAAGGTCTGGTGTTGGCCTATTGGAAAAGGTTTTACTTGGCAACAACAGAAGTAGGGTCTTCATTATTTGTCTATAAAGTAATTGATCTGCAAGCTTTTTCCCTTTTAAATAATAAATCTTTATCTTGTCACTTGTAGGAATTCTAGTATTAATGTTGTTTCCTTTCATTCATTCACAAATTTTGCTGAATAACCTGTGTGTGCCAGCTGCTGGTTCAATAGCTGCAAATAATGCTGCTCTCACGAAACTTACACTCTAGTGGCAAAATGTACAATAACCAATTATGTGAATAATGATAAGCCTACCATTTTAGGGTTAGACTTCTTGATATGTTGGTTAGATATTACTTTTAAACATTTTTTTCTTTATTTTTTTAACCACTTAATATGACACAAATTTTCTTTTAAATTATAAGGAGAAATCCCATTCTTCCATTTAAGTAGAGGTTATATATTCCAATGTGGCTTTTGATAAAATTCAGTTATTGACTAACTGTATTTTATGTGATTGGAAGTAAATATTAGAGATTTAGTAAAATAATAAAACAATAATTACCGAGTTCTCCTTTCTAAAAATTAAATTACTATTAATTATTCAGTAAATATGGAGGGATTTATTTGTGTATGTCAGTGTACTAGGCTCTGTAGAGGATGAAAAATGCTTTATAGTAAGTGAAATGTAGTCAATTTCTAAATGAGGCCATCTTTTTTCGTGGAAAAATGTCTGGATAGCATCCATTTTTCTACATTCCATCCTAACCAATCTTCCTCGGACCAATAAGTTCTTTCTTTAGGATGTTATGCCATCGATTAACTTAAAGTCAGGTACTAATTCTTATTTCTAGGACACCTACTTGTTATATCTAATTCTTAGGTACTGATTTTTGAATAATTATCAAGAATCTTAATTATTACCTTAAGTATAGCCTACAATAAAAAATATTACATTGTGCAATAGTACAAAATTAGTACATATTATTTGATCCAAATGCTAAATAGAAACTAAATGGACAATTTTTGGTATAGATATATGCATATATAATCCATTCTTTGCTCATTGAGGTAAGTGCTTCTAATCTTTTTTAATGTGGGGGTGATTTTTAGACTGTTATTGCCAAGTTTAATTGAGAAAAAGATCCTAGATATCACTTGTTGAGAGAATTAACAGCTAGTTGTATGCAAGGCTAATAATGTTAAGTAGACTTGCTCTATACGTTGTAACTCTCTGTAACATGATAAAGGCTCCAGTGCAGTTATGACATCATTTAATGACCTCCGCTGATTATTTCACCACTTAAAATGGCAAGGTAATTCACAAATAATTAATGAGTGGGCGTTTTCTAATTATATAATAAGAAAAAAGTGCCATTTGTATTTTAGAAGTTGATGGTAAGGAGGTTTGAGATTATAAAAATTGTATTAAATTACAACTGTGATCACAACTCCATTAGCACAGATTCATTTCACATGACATAGGATACTGCTGGCCTTCTGTAGAGTGTTACACTTACACCCCAGCTATGCAAACATTATTTGCAACTGAATTGCAATCAACTCTAATAGTACAGTATTTTAAAATTTAAAAACTCTATTATCTACAGGGATTTTAATTAATGGAAAAATTATTGCAGAGCTTAGCTCAAAGCTTATACATCCAAGATGGTCATGAAGATTTGTTGATGTAGTAGAAAGATCATTGCTTGTAATACTGTATTAACCTATAAAAACAGCAAATTTCATAGAAAGTAAAAAATGAACATATCAGGGTTCCATATCTCTGTGGGAAGTTTATTATGCAGAAATTTAGATATCGCTGAAGGAAATATGTTGCCCCTTGCTATTTTTCAACTACATTTCATTCAAACATCATTAAGTCATTGAGCATTCACTTACTAAAATGCACGATCATTCACAGCTCATCAACTTTTTTTCATTTTATAAAGGATTTAAAAAATTAAAATCATCTTTATGAAAAATTTAAGAAGTGCCAAAACACACACTTTAACCAAACTATTATTTTGGGGGTACTGTTTATGGTAATATAGGTCATCTTTTCTCCCCTTCTTTTTTATAATTGATATTTAATATTTTCATGCTCTTTTGTTAATACCCTGTGTCCAGAGCAGAGCAGTGGATTGGACCTTGCAAAAAGGGAGACCTCCGTGGGTGCCCAAGGCTTGAAAACTTCCTTGCTTGCTTTTGTGTTCTCATCGATGACCATCAATTATTTCCCTCAGTCAGATAAACAGCTGGCTCTTTTCTTGGGTCCTAAGCTTTGGAGGTTACCATGGGTGTCTGATTTATGAATTCAGAATTTGGAAATACACCTGCTTATTATGCCCCAGGGGTATCCCACACTTGAGTAACTCTCCTACAAACGCCTACAGGCTATTTCTTATTCCCTCCAGTAAGCAAGGAGCAGTTATATCATAAACATTTTCTATATCACTGAATAATGATGATAAAGTCATGTAGCCTAATCTAGATCTCTTTTCAAAAACAGCAACTTAGAAAGTGATTTTAAATTTGATTTATATTATATAACATATTAATGTTAATATAAATATATTAAACATTTAAAAGGGCTCATGTCCTTATATACCAGCAAATCTTAAGAAAGCCTAATGTTTGCTACTGTTTCTAACTCCTAAAACCACTAGGGAACTTCTCACTCTTAGACTCTAGGATTTTTTGGCCCCTCAATATTCTGTCCCCAACTTGCAGCTGGTAACTCCCGCCCCCGCCCCCAACACCCATAAGCAACCCATCTCTCCCATAGCAAAGTGTGTAGACTCCTGAGAGGCTAATCCTCTCTCTGCATCTTACCTATAACCTTGACTGTGTGTCTAGGGGGAATCTGTCCAAGAAGACACTGGTTCAGGGTACAAAGATATGAGAATGTGTTCAAGGTATGAGGGAGAGAGGGAGAGAGGGAGAGAGGGAAAGAAGGAGAGAAGGAGAGAGAGGTAGGCAGAGGGAGAGAGAGGGAGAAGAAAGCAAGAACTCCCTCAACTGAAAATTTTTTATCTTAGGTCTTACCACAGCTATTAAGACTTTAAAATGTCTTTTGCTGTTATTGTTGTTTTAAAGTAGTTGCATATTGTGTCACAGCTCCATTTTCATAATGTTTTTGTCTATGGTTTGTATTTAAAATACTCTTACTTTTGTGGAAAGTACTAGAATGAATGTATTTGTACTTATGATTTTATCCTTTGTTTGAATTAAATGATATATGTAAGAAACCAAGCACAGTAAATAGTAGTTTTAATTCTGAGGATACATTTTCAAGGCGAATACCTTATAATAAATATTACTAAACTGTATTCAACTTGCTAGTTCTTTATTTGAAGGGTCATATTGACTTCCAAAGGCATTATATAACAGTGTTAGTCACATGTTAAAACATTTTTCCAATCTAATCAGTGTCAGTGTCTCAAGTTTATTATGAATACCAGCAAGAGTGAGCTTTCATCCTTTGTATATATTTACTTCTTTTCTTTGAATAGTCTGTTTATATCTTGGCCTTGATATTTTTCTTAAAAATAACACTACTAAAAAAAAAGATAGCAATACTATTCTCATTTGTATTAGCTTTATTTTTCATTAAACAATATAAAACAAGTTCTCATATTTGAATGTCAGTTTTACCTTTTCATGGATAAGAAAGTGGACATTTCTCCATTGATCTGAGATCCTATTTTCTATCTGCAATTTTTTTAAAAACCTGATTTTCTGTCTTTGTTTTTCTAGTCCATCTAGAGTTTATTTTCTTAAATGGTATAAAAATGCAAATCTGCATTTTAACTGTATTTTAATTTTCATTCCCAAACCATCTACGTTGTGGCATTAGAATGTCTTGAAAATGTTTACATACTAATGTCTCACTCCTTATTCAGTACTGTTATTTTATAATATATTCTTGCTTAAACTGATAATTTTTGTTCTTTCTATTCTAGTGATCAAAATGTGCAAATTTACTTGGTCTAATTATTTTTGCTTTATGAATAGTCACTATCGAGGTTGGTTATATGCTATTCTCATTCTGTGATCTCCACCCAAACAGAATGGACAGTTGTTCATGGTTAGTGCCATAGTGTACTACCACTTAGTTACTGTAATAAAAAGTTGTTTGGATTTTCATTTGTTACCAGACTTAGTCATAAGTCCACTTATTATGATACCTTTTATTTCCAAGACCTCTCATAGCAGCATTTTGGGCTGATCTTAAATATTAAGCTATTTCCAGTTAAAAAGGTCTTAATGTCTCTAGAACTTAGAGACATAAAATTTCAGAAGTGACTGCGTTTTCTGGTATTTGCAACTTCACGACCCTTTTGTATTTATATATATAAAAAAGCAAAAAACCAAAACAGTCCTCCAGATTGTTGCTCTACCTCCTAAATGAGTATTTTAAAGATAACCTTGTATTTGTATTTAACCAAATTTTGGTCAAATAAAAGATTTATATATTTTTTGTTCCTGATTTTAGGTATTCCAGTTAGTGGTAACTTTAGTAAAAGTTCGAGTACTGAACATATACTTTATCTCTGCCCCTTTCTAAGATTCCACGAATATTATAAAACAAAGAATAAATTCATAATTGGACTGGAAAAGAGAAAGGATGGAACAATATCCAGAGAACAATGAATATAGGGAAATGTTCACTTTCATACAGTTGTCAGAGTTTGATTGCTTTAGTCATTTTTTGGAAGGCAGGTTTGATTATAGATAAAATAAAATGCACCATCCTTTGAACTAACAGTTACGTTCCTAGGACTATTTAATCCAAAAGTATTTAAACATGTGCCCAAAGATGCATCATTAGAATACTGAACACCCAGAATGTTCATCAAAAGGAAACTCATTAAATGAATGCAGGAACGTGTACATCCATATAGATATTATTTATCTAATTGTTTATAAACACTATATACACATATCAGTCTGTTTATGGCAGTAGAATGTTATGAAAATGTTTACTACTAAATTTGGATCAGTGGCTACCATGAGAAGGGAATAGGATGTAATTGAAGACTGGAGGGAATAAGATAAACTTTTACTTAAGCTGTATATATCTGCATTATTTGAAATTTTTTCAAACAAGCATCAAAAGGATGAGTGATATGCATGAAGTTTCTTCTAGCCAGTGTTTTCCTTACATTTCATTTTTCTGTGAATCAGATCTCCCACATTTCTCTTTGCTTATTCTGATTATAGATGATTCTGTCTCATCATTTTCTGTCAATTTAAAAACTAATATGACTATAATTTTATGAGTAAATGGTTTGGATGACACTTTCTCTTTATATCACAGTTTCTGAAAGACGGTAGACCATTAAAAAACATAGTATGTATTATTTGCTCTGCATTCCCTTGAGACCAAGTATTGAACTTGAAACTAGCTTCAGCTTTTAAGTAGCACAGTTGTTGTTTTAATATTTAAGTGTCTGTAATACCCTTGATGCATTATCATATGTAGAATAGGCATGTTGTGCATTCATTATTTCTACGGTACAAATTGAAAAAATACAGAGAATGAGGAACCAAAGACCAAGTAAGCATATTTTATTTATTATGATAATCCTCCTCAAGTCCCCTCTTCCTGCTTTTGATCTAGGTGAAAGCAAGCTGGAAATCTAATTAAACCAGTGTTGAGTGAGACCAGGAGATAATATGCACAAAAAACGGATTCTGACCAACCAGATTTTGAAGATGGAGTTAATTAAGAGCAATATACAAATAATCCCTGCAAATGGTGACATTATAAAAATGCATTTTGAATATTCCAAAGCTGTTATGTAAATCACCAAGAGTAAGACTCTAGAGGAAATGTAAAACATGCAGGCTCACCTTTTAATACCTTTTGGTAATGTTTTCATTAGATTTAATGTTTGCCAGGGGACTGTGTATTTGGAGGTAATCTGATGATAGAATTGTTGGAGCCCTATGAGATGTGGAGCTACAGGGGGAGCGCTGCCAAGACGGGGAGGCCTATGGGTAAGGGTCAAGGATAACAATAAAAATAAGGAAAATAGTGACACTCTCTGCGGTTCTGTGGGGAGTTTGACCCTGCCTGCAGAACTATTGAGATGCCGAGGACTCAGCAGTTTAAAGAAGGCCCCTGGCCTTGGTGCTCATGAGGGTTCATACCTTCCCTTGAGGATGACAAATGAGGATGAAAAAAATTATCACAGTGTGGCTTATCATCTAGGTTATAAGTTGCATATGGCTTTCAAAGAATTTTAGTTCATGGATTTCAATAGCGTAAGTTGGGGGCATGTGGTAATTGCTATAATTATAGAACTGGGGAAGCAAATGCAGTATTTTTAATGATATTTCCAAGACTATACAATTGGCGAGTGGCAGGATAGGGAACTGATTCCAGATGGTCTCACTCTCTTACTTTTAATATTTTACTCTTTTATGAGTAAGGTTCTTACTCTTAAGATATCTGCAGATTTGGGGGGCAGCAACTTCTGGCACAGCTGCTGTAGATGAATTCAGATAACATGTGATACCATTCTATCACGAATATCTCCCAGTTCCTTCCCTAAATATGCTGGCCTCTTATTTTCTCTTTCTCCTTTTTTCATTGGCTGACCCATTATAATGACCTTATAACTTCACTCTCCTCCGTGATGTTTTTTAAACATCTATTTAAAAAAAGTTTGTGTGTGTGTGTGTGTGTGTGTGTGTATTTATTTTCAAAGACCACTCTAAAAATTGGTGATTCTCTTTTATGCTGTCATTCTATCTATGTTGAGTATTGCTTTTTTGGGCAGGGGGAGGGGAATTGTGCTGAACTATTTTATGCTGGTCTGAATTGGATTTCTAGAGCCTCAGAGACTTGGGGAACTGGAAATGTGTTCCATATTTTGACTATCAACAAAGCCTAATCAAGAATGCATTCTTTGCCAGCAACATTCAAAACAGAGATGATTCCAAGCTGTGGTTTGGAAATAAACCTCTTTTATTGCATGTCAATTTGTAGTGTTCTTTGCCTTCCTTTTGCACAAATACTCAAGGAATTTTCCCATTTAGAACCTGATGCACAGATTAAGATATTTCAAGTAATGCTATTCATGATCTGTCCAGAGATTATTATGATTGATATACCATTCTGAGCTCCTGACAACAATCAACTTAGAATATATTCCTACATACATATGTCTCACAGGAAGATTAATTGTTTTTGGATTAACAACATTAATTTAATGAGACTGGTTTGTTAATCAGATCTCATTCTGTAAACTTGTGGGGCTTTTCTTTCCTTTTCTTCGATTTCCTCCCCATGAGCGCTCTCACAAGACGTGGATAGCAGAATTGCTCAGAATTAATTTTAGAGCTCAGACAAACCATACATTATCAGACTGTTTTTGTAGTAACATAATTCAGCAATGTTTAAGAGCGTATAAATTTTTTTTTAAATGCTCATGGGTATGGGACTCTTGCACATTTTAGATAACGTAAAAGTTCAGAAACATGTATTTGCAAATTTGTATTGTAGATATGCTTGTTGGAATAATGTTTCCAAATAACATAGAAGGAAAATTAAGTGGAAGTAATGTTTAAATTCATAGAGCCAGCAAAAATAAAATAAATCTCAAATACTCATATTAAATTAACCCTGGATTTATCTTACTAACATGGCAAGTCATTATGTACTTAACACAATTGAGATACATGGTTTTGATGAGTAGACCATTTCTTGAAACAATATTTTCACAGTACATGAAATTTAAGAGCTTGGGATAACACAAAATTAACCCCGAGGGAGACAGTCATTGAAAAGCTCATGATTTTATATGGCAAGCTAGGCACAATAAAGCTGAAGAATCTAATATATAGACAGACAAGCTCCCAAGCTGTGAACAGATGTGTTCTCAAAGTCCATTTACAAATCAGTAGTTTCTAATTCAGCACATTCTTCCACAGTAATAATAGTGAAGTCTTAGTAATGTTAGCCTCATGCTAGGCTCTTCTAGTGTTTTATTTGAATTGTGTCATTTAATTCCTTCAAAAATCTTCTATGACTTCGGTTATAATTAACCTAATTTTATAGAAGGAGAATCTGAGGCACAGAGAGATTAAATTGTCTGAGGTCACACAGCTGGATCCCAGGTGATTGACTCCAGATCTGTACTCTTAACCACTTTACCCATAGAGGTGACAGTACTAATTGTGATTAAATTCTGTTCTGGTGACCTATTGTTATAGTGATTGACCTCCAAAACCAATTATATTTGACTCACAGTTTATTGTGTCAGACAGTTAGGAAGAGCTCCTTTGAGCAGCTTGCATTTGCTCCACATGGTATCATCTGAGTGTGCTACAGGGGCTAGGAGAGTCACCTCTAGCAGGACTCACATGCCTGGTAATTTGGTTTTGACTGGGAACTGGGAGCTTGTCTGGGGCTGTTGGCCAGAGTCATTGGTTCCTCTCCAATAAGGGCCTTTCCCTGAGGTTGCTAAGGTCACCACACAGAGAGGTGTCTCTACTGCAAGAGTGGCCTAAGGGATAGGAAGTGGAAACACTAATTTCTTACCATTCAGGCTGAAAAAACTAGCATCGCATTATTTCTGCTGTATTCTGTTGATCAAAGTTGTGAAAGAGACGACTCAGATTCAAGAAGTATCTACTTCTCAATAGAAAGAGTAGCAAAGAATTTGAAGCTGTCTTTACTCCATCACAGGTGCCCAGAACAATTAATGCAATGCTATTTAACATATGACCTGATTTAATGTTTCTTAAACTTATCTTTAATCTATTCTTCTATCAGTTTAGTTTTAATTTAAATCTTACTTTTTAAAAATATAAGTTTTCTTTCCATTCTTAAGGTCTATGATTCTCTGAGAGAAACATGCATTATTTTAAAATGTAAAATACCTGGAACAGAACAGGGATTCTATATTTATTATGTGCTATATTTATTTGTCATTTATCATTTTTTCTTTTTCTACTTTAAGGCAGCTACAAAGTAATAAAAATAAAAGGACAAAATGGAGTAAGTTGTTCGAAAGTACAAACATCCTACTTTATTTTTTATAACACAAACCCTCCGTTCCCCAAGTTTCATGGTAATATTTCCTTGTCTGTCACCAAACTCCTTGCCTGTAATTCTTTTGGAGTAGAGGCTATGTCTAACTCATTCCTCATACTGTATTCACAGAGTAAATACAGTACACTTAGAAACAGTAGACACTCAATAAATATTTGAGGACTAAAACTCAATAGACAAAATAAAGCAATCTGAATGCATGTAAAATAATATACCAATAACCAATTTACTAACAGATGCTTGTCTTCTTGAGATTCTAATGTATTGACTCTTAATGAGGCAGAAGGGCATTTGGTGGTATGATATTTCATTACATGTGTTTGTCATTTTAAATGTTTTAGTATACTTGTAAACCAAGGACAAAGAAATTAAACATATGTAAAGAAGTTATTATGATGCATAATTGTGGGTAGGTATATCTTACTAGGGGTCCTTATTTAGTTGTATCTCAAAAGGTGATCTTGTTGTCTTTCTAAAGCAAATCTATTTTAATCTAATTGCCTGCCATTAAAAATTTTATTTTTAGTTAAGATTAACACTAACACCAGATACATGGTCTGGAGTATCAACTACTCATTTTGACTTTGTTTCCCTCTTCATTTTGTCTTCTTTTTTCTCTCTCTCAAAAATGATAAGAAATAAATAATATTGTAGAGCAACAGTTAAGTTGAACATTGACTTTTTAGTACCAGGTGTAAGTTTGGACTTATTTTCTGCAATCCAGGGCCTATGGTACCCCTACTGTTATGTGTCACTCAACCCCCAAATCACGCATCTGGGATCTATGGAATTCTGGTCTGAAAGTTGTGAAATTACTCAATCTTGCTCTAAGTTCAGAATGCAGATTATTCACACATAGAGGAAAGGGATATAGAATTATTTTAACAAATCAAATATTTGATTAAAAAACAGCTTCATGAAGATAATTAAAAGAGAGAGGCAGATCACACTAATAATCCACTTAGAAAAGATGTTTTCTCAATCTTTGTATTAGTCAGGGATATCTAGAAAAACATAATCAGAGCTGTAGGTCTAGACAGATAGCATAGATATGTGGAAACAGACTTATTATCAGAGATTGGTTTACATTACAAAGGAAGTCCCATGAGCTTCCATCTGTAAGCTGAAGGTTCAAGAAAGCTGGCAGTGTAGTTCTAGTCCGAACCCAAAGGCTTGGGAACCAGGGTCGCTGACAGTGTTAATTCCAGTCCAAGTCTAAGGGCTTGAGGACTGGGAGATAATGGTGTTTAAATCCTGGTTCAAGCCAAAGGGTTGAGATCCAAGAGTGCTGATGCTGATGTTAGAGGACAGGAGGAGATGACTGATCCAGCTCAAGCAGGGAATAAATTCACCATTTTCTGATTTTTTGTTGTATTTATTGATAGGTTCTCAATGAATTGGATGATGCTCACCTGCAATGGTGAGGACAGTTTTTATTCAGCTGAATAATCTAATGTCCTCCAGAAACATCACACAGACACATCCAGAAAAAAGTTTTACCAGTTATCTGAGCATCTCTTAGCCCAGTCAAGTTGACACATAAAATTAAATATCATAATCTTCAACTAACATTCTTAGCTGAATAGATACTCTTCAGAACAGCAATTCTCTCAAATTTCTTGATTGTGATCATCCACAATTCATTGCTTCTCTATTAAAAATTTTCCATCAAAGTATGTGTTTCCATACCTGTCTGGAAGTGGGTAGCAATTATGACTGAGCAAAGCACTGAGTAGAAAATAAGTGGAAAAGGAGAATCTGAAACTCATTTAGCTGCTTATTCTGTGTTCTGGTAATAGCTCCATGTACTAAAAGCCAACCAGAAGTATTGTTAAAAGTAAGCATGGATGTTTATTCTCTGCAGATTTTATTAATACTTGTATTATTTCCATGACTACCATGAGTAATAAAGAAATGTTTATAAGTACAAAGAACTGTATGTAAGAAGGGCTAACATTGAGAGGCACAGAAGGGTGAGATAGAAAAGAAAAAAAATAAGAATTTTTAAATTTATGGAAAGTAGCTGAAAATCAGTAAAGATCAAGTATTGAAAATAATGATAATAATGATACATAAATGTAAATAATAATAAAAACCCAAACCCATATCTACCACACATATTTGGAAAAGAGGATAAAATCAAATGGAAGAATTTAGAAAAAAGTGACAGGTTTCAATTGATAACTCTACTTTCTTTTTTACACACTTCCCCAACTTCAATCAAAATACTCTAGCATTGAAATGGGAAATGATGAACTAGGGCATTAAACAAATCTCACTTCCAGCTTCATCAAATCCAATTGCCAATGACTTAACTCAGAGAATTGAAGAGCACCTTCACCCCAGCAGTTTCAATGTTAGGTTGTATTTCACAGGCACACACAAAAAATTATGAAAATGAGCATGTGTGGAGGTTTAATAGCTAATTTTCCAAGTTGATTATCTTGGCCAGTTCATTGGGATGCTCTTGCTTCTTAGCTAATTTAATTTGTTTCATCGTTTTTATTGTCTTATTTAAATAGCAATTAGGGGAGATAGCACTCCATTTTGCCTCCTACTTGCCCCTTTGCTAAATCATGATTTCACCCTGTGCCAGATAGTTATGGATGTATGAAGAGATGGCACTGGTGAAAGGCAGAATGGGTGAACATACTTGACTCCAGCCTGAATAATCCAGGGAAAAGTTGCCAGTGATCAAAATGTGTGTGTGTGTGTGTGTGTGTGTGTGTGTGTGTGTGTGTATGTGTGTGTAGCAAAATATTAGAACACTTCACTTAGAATTAGAAGCACTTCTGAATTTGTTCAAAATGTGAAACACTCCTACTTGGAAGTTCAGATTCATCTGTATGATGCCAACTTGCAGGCCGTCGCTGCTTAAAAGCCAGCCTTCAATCCAGGTAAAGTAGCAGAACCCTTCTATTTTGTACTCCCTGTTTATTTTTTTTTTAAGCTAAGGTAATATTGGCGTACCCCCATCAGGGTTACCACTATAGAACACCCACCACCAACTAACCCATATGCCATCACCATAGACCGTATTGCTTTCTTTTTTCTTTGTTTATCTGTTTTAAAACTATATATGTGTATTTGGACAAACAGCAATTATGTGCTAAAAATATTTTAAGTATATTGTCATTAAAAGGATTTTATCAAGTGCTTGTTTGGAGACCTATTTTAGGGAGCCAAAAGGAAATTCCTTGATAGGGAGCCCTCTACAAATAGTACCTAGAGTACTAGGTACTCTAGTCTTGAAACACTGTATATTCTAATGAGAGATCACAATTCAACAGCTTTGATTTTATGTCTTTTTAAGAGATAAAAGTAGTGAGAAAAATCGTTCACGTTCTCAGATGACTTTACTTGGGGATGAAAAGACAAACAAACATGAAATAGAATGTAATAAGCATATTGCATGGCTGTATGGAAGGTTTTTCATTGCAAGATGGTCAGTAAAATGGTGGGGGGGAAGGAGAGGATAAGGGCACAAAATGGAGTAGAAAAGAACACAAGGGACCACGGAGATGGATCACGGGTGAATTGGTGGTGGGTTACCCAAGGGGAATACAAAATATAAAAGACATAAATAACAATAAAAATAAATATATATTAAAAAATCAGGCTAGATGATTCTTTGCAGTGGTAAAACTTTGGTCAGAGAGAGTAGCTGACATGGCTTGGGAGTTGACCCTCACAGCTTTGTAGAAAACACACACACACACACACACACACACACACACACACAGCCACCGTAACAGTTGTTTGTCTTTCCACCTATCCCTTAGTTCTCAGGTTGATATAATCCAAAGAAATGTGCAAAATGTGCAAACACCAACTTCATGAGGACTTGTGTCATTGAAGAGGGAGCAGAAATTTATAGATTTTCAAAAGAGAATTTTTTCTTATGTATCTCCAATTAAATCATGGTAGAACTCTACAAGCCTTTCTCATGACTAATTTCTTTAGTTTATCTTTCATTCTTTGAATTTGGGAAAGTAGAACCATTACATTGGTCAACAAATTTTTACAAAAGTCATGTTACTGAAATAAAATTAGTCATTTCCTATCAATTTGTATGTGCTCAACAGGAATATGACAGTCAAATTCTAATTTTGGCTCTAGTTTTTTTTTTGTAATCTGCAATAAATTGATGTTTACATCACAAAATGCATGCCAATAGTAATAGGCCTATGGTTAATACCTGTAAAAAATCAAGTCATAGACTGCTTCTTAGATTTCTTTGCTTGTGTCTTGTACAGCTGTTCAGGAATAGAATAGATGGAAGATGGTTTCCATTGTGCAAAAGCACAGCCTTAGGCTCAGTTTCAAAGAGTCTAGAAATAGTCTCCATTCTTGCGGGTCCTGAGTGATTTCTAAGGCATTCATGAGGCCCTCAATATCGGAACAGAATACCAGAGTACTTTCCTTTCTGAAGAAAGGCTCCAACTGCTGGTGGTGCTTTTGATAGAAAGTAATTGTGACATCTTCTTCTAGAAGATTCCATTGTTGGAGTCTTGATCTTAGCAATTGTGCCTTGTTCTTGGATAAGTCCAAATCACGAACCAGGTCATTTAGTTCTTCCTATGTTAGTCTGTGTGGGGTTAATGATGCACCACAGTGAAAATCTGGATCAGTGCATGCTGATAAAACAGGAGAAGAACAGGTCAGCTCACCCTTGTCCTCATCAGATGAATCAAGAGAATATTCTTCTGGAGGTTCTGGAATAGGAAGTCCCTCACAATGTGGAACTGGTCTTAATGCAGACGGAATGTTTGGGTAGGCTATTCTCGACTTCTTTTGCTTCGTTATTCCACTGGAAAGAGGAGGAACCAAGCAGAAGTAATAGTCTTTTATGTGTTTGCTTGGCTTTCTCCACACCATGGGGACTGCAAATGGCATGGATGGTCTTTTGCCATTTAACCACTGTGAAAGCTGTGTTGTCCATGTAGCACAGCATATGTGCGGGGCCCAAGTCTTGTCTTGGTCACCAACCTTGCATCTGAAGTCAAGATAAGTCTTCTTCACTTGAGAAGTGATACTTCTGGTTGGTAAATGTCACTTCCCCACAAATAGAGCAGAAATTGCCCATGCTATTAACACACTTTTGAGGCATGACTGTTCTGTATTGTGCCTAAATGGATAAAATAATAACAGTTCTATGGAACAGTAGCTTCAACTGTCTTGCACAAAGTCTGAAATATTTTCAATGCTCAACCTTTCCGACAGGGCTTTCTATAGTGCACTGCTGACGTCAGCTTACTTCAGCAGCCACCTGGCAGTAGTATTGCATTGCATCAGAAAATGATGCAATCAACTCTGGATGATGTGTGCATGATGGTATTATGGAATACGATGCAATATTACATCATTCTAGGCTGTTGGGTTGGATGTTGTTACAATCCTACTGGATCAATTTACACGGTGAAACATAAAATGAAGTATATGAAATATCTTCAAAACAAGTGCTAATAAAAATTTTTCAATGTTATATTCATGTTCAGCACACCAAGATACTACAAATTAGGGTCTTTTTAAGTCAGTAATGATCTCCCTGTTGACCAGTGTTATTGCCTTCTGCCTACCCCATTGTAATATGCTGATGAAGTAGTATAAAGGCTATTACTCCCCTAGAAGGCAAATGAAACTAAAAAATGCAACTCAAAATCGGTCCTCCATTCAGCAGTTCCTGTCTCAGTGCTTTAGTTGTCCAGAAAGAGTAAACTGTCTAGTTATTCCAGTAGTGATTCTTCTCTGGTTATTTCTGTAACAAGATTTTTATTAGCCTTAATAGAGATGTTTGTATACTGGGGGAAAGGCAATAGAATGAGTGAGTGAATGCATAAGCAGAGGAGTCTGGGAGGCTATTGGGAAGCTTAAAGAATGGTAGCCTCTCCTTCCCTGGCTCTGAGGTGTGTTAGCATTGGCAAAATGAGCAGCCCTCATTTTAAAAGTGAGGGGAGGCACCATTCTCAGTGGAAATTCTAGTATGCAGGTAGAGAGAGCACTCTGGAAATAGTTTGAGGGTTTAGGGGAGTTTATTTTCTTTGGAGATGGATTTCTAGAAGGCACCATGGAAACAGTCATTGGGAGAGCAGTCCTGGGAAGATGATTTGCTGAGGAAGAAACATATTGATAGAACCAAATCAGGATAGAAGTGTGGGAAAGGGGCAATTATTAGAGACATTTATACTTTGGCAGTTTAGGAAATCCTGGGAGAAATGCAAAGTGGGATAAAATGGCCTGAAGCATCCATTGTGAAATTGTTTCCACTCTGCATTGTGTCAGGGATGTGTGATCTTGGCATCTTTTTCTATTCTATAAGCTCCTAGAAAGGCATGTCCTCTGTAGAGCTCAGCATACAGTAGGTGCTCAGCACACATTTAATGTTAGTGTGAATCCACTAAGAATATGTAGGGTGCAGGCTTGAGGTAAAAACACCTTCATTGCTTCTAACCACTCGGCCTGACTTGTGTTGCCAAAGGTCTTTGACAAAACAGTTCAACTACTTGTAGCACTACCTTGTGGAAGATGGATTTGACTTTTCCTAAATTACCTCAAAGGGAAGATCCAAGGACACATGGTAGCAGTTGGAAGATTTCAGCCTAGAATGTTAGCAACTAAAGTCATTCAAAATAAAAACTTAAGTGCTGCCTTAAAATTGTGGAGCACTTCCTATCACAGAAGGGGTACAAGTGAGAATGGAACAACCATGTCAGGAATGTTTTAAAAAGGGCTTTTGCATTGGGACCCTCTTGCTTGGTCCCTTCCATTAAGAATTTAGAATGAATTTTGTGACTGGTGTTGTGGTAAGTGGTAGTTTAATATGATAAAATAAAAGCACTCTGTTTAGGACACATGGATACAATTTCTGAAAAGGGTAGTAAAGAAAAGGGTTGCATTTATATTGTCACTATTGAATCATATACCAATGTGTAGCACAAAAGATTAGAAAATGTACCAGACTGTAAAAAGGAACTATTTAAAATGTACTCTGTAGAATGGAGGAGCAAGTCTGAATTAAGAAGGGAGAGACTGAAGAGGACTGGAGTCCTTGAGAAAGGTTTCCTGAAGCTGCTGGTTGTTTAACTGTGCCTCAGGAAAAGGTTCGCAAGAGGACCTGTGAAGGGGGAAGTCCCTCCAGGGAGGGCTGAGGCTTGAGTATCCACTGGAGGAGGCTGCTGTGAGCCCAGCCTACGGGGGGTGCTGGAAGGAGGCTGAGTGATTGGGCTCACTCTGGCCCTCTGTGTGCGCTTTGCGCAGAGATGATGGGAACAATCAATGGTCATTTGAGGGAATGAAACACACTTAACGTCCTCTTGTCTGCATCCTACAGTTCCCTGAGTTCCATTGGCTTGTGAGCTAGGAGACCTGGGATTCCCAGCGGGGTCCCTAACTAGCTGTTTGGTGAGGACACATCATTTAACATCCCTCAGCCTTATTTTCCTCAATTATAAGGCACAGGATTTGGTTAAATTCATTGTTTCTCAAACTTTAATGTGCAAATAGGGCTATTGTTTAAATGCAGCTCTGATTTCAACAGATTGGGGAGCGTTGGAGATTCTGTATTGCAAACAAGCTTCCAGATAATGGTGATGCTGTTGGTCAGCAACCCACACTTGCGAATAACAAGATGTTGGCTGGACACCATGAATGTTTATGTTGATTAGGTTCTCATACCTTTCTTCATAGTTGTTTTCTCTCTAACTAGGTTCTAAGATTAAGAAGAGTGGCTGGCACGGAGCTTAGTCCACAGTGGGTACCCAGTAAACATTTGTTTAATAACATAAAGCTTCCCCCTTGAATATTGTATATCTAGAAATGCAGTCATTGTGGTTGTTCAGTCCTGAATTTCAAACATATAATGCAGGATGAGCAAATCTAATAAAAGTCAAGGAAAAATTTCAGGACTTTCCTAGACCTCTTTTCGTAAGACTGCTGTTTCTTCCAGGAGGAAAGGCAAATCATTTTTTGCCTGCTGAGGTATCTGATTATTGTGTTGCTTTAGGAAAGAGCAGTTAGATTGGCTTGCCATATGCTGAGTAGAGGGAATGGAGGTATTCATTCTATTAACACTCATTCCATGAGTCATTGTATGTTCTTGAAAGTATGCCAATGAACCCCAGTTAATTTACCACAATTGCCACTGGTAGCATTTTGTCTCTGCAGGTAATCAGCAACACTGTAATAATTTATTTCATAAAGAAAATGAGGTTGCATGGTTTATTATTTATGCTACCATTCTGTTTTAATATTGTCATTGTTCTTTTCATAATAAGGCATATTGGTCTCTGTCTGACAGGGCTGAGCAAGAGGAGACTGTAGCATTCCAAACTTAATATGACTACTGATATAAAAAATTGTCTAAATATTATTTCCTTTTCAGATTGATAGTAGTAATTCAGAAGTATTCTACAGAGGTTGTGTTGACTGCATGTACATATATTTGGTTACTTGAGATTTTTACCAGATTTAAAATGGCTTCCCATCAAAGGTCTAAAAAAGTGATGTTTTTAGTTTTTGACCCCATGAACTATGGCCAAGAGTAATTTACATATAGGGCAATTGACAATAGGAGAATGAGTTGACCCGTGAATTCCTGAGGTTTGCTGTTTGCCACCTAAATAAGCCAAAGTTGATGAAAGACGAGACTATAGCAGATAGAAGAATCGTTTTAACCGCTCAATGGTATAAATCCATCACACAGATTTAGTATGAAACCTCTACTAATTAAAGAAATTCATTAACACAATTAACTTAATAGAATATCAGTATAATGCTGGTTCTTTTTTGTAAAGAAACAGACTGACTGTATCCAAGCCATACTTAAGGAATAGTCCATAATTTATTTGGGCTGGTAAAAATGTATTTGAATAATTAGACTTCTAACAGGTGTTTGAAAACCATATTTAATGAGTTTAGGCAAAAGGGTTATTTAATGGAAAGATCTTGGGTTAGCTGACAGAACTGAAAGAAGTAGGGCAACCAAATCACAGGAAGGGCAGCGAAGAATGAAATGGGGCCACAGGAATTCTTGAACAGGAAATTTTACCTTGCTGGGATGTTATCACTCTCTTTCTCATTTTTTATTCCTACTTCTTTGGTACTTGGTGCTTTTTTTTTTTTTTAATTTTTTTTTTTACTGCAGACCAGGTTCTCTACTTGCTAGCCAGTGGGGGTTATTAACTTCTTGCTGAAGAACTTTCTACCTTACAACTTCCACCGGAATCTAGACTTACTCTTTTCCTCAGATCCATTTCTCTAAATACTAGGGAAGAACTCTAATTGGCTATTGCAGGCGGTTGCTTGCCCTTGTGCCAATCATCTGTGACTAGGAGGCAGGATCATGTAAGAATGAGGTAGCTCCCACTGGAAACACATGGGTGGAGTTGGGAGGAGGGCAGTAATTTCCAAAAGAAGAGAGGGATGAATTTGCTGGAAGATAGAGGTAAATGGACAGATCGACCAAAGTTGAACCAGTAATCTAGTCTGGAGTAGCATCCTAGCCTCACTTTAATATTCCTTGTGGCCCCTACTGGTTATAAACCTAGGCTGGGAATTCTGTGCTAGATGTTCTTTAGTTACCATCACATTTCCCAGACCTTAGAAAATAAAGCTGTCAGAATGTTTCCTGAGCCCATTCATATAGTAGGTTATTTTACTTCAGTAACTGATTAGCTTGAGTTATAGAAGAAAAGGTAGGCTAGGTTGACATATGGTATTTGCAGTAGGTACAGAAGATCTGGGAGTCTCCTAGTACTAGTCCTTTCCTATTCCTCCCTGCTGTCTGCTTCCAACAGCAAAGGAACACAGTGGTGCTCACAAGCGTGGCAAGTTACCCAGGGTGCAGGGACAATGTGTGGGTCTATAGCACAGGGTGGGTTCTCTATTGATTTGGGCAGACAGGTAAAGGAATGTCCTAGAGCCCTCAGTGCTTTCTTCAGGCTTTAATCTTTCTACACCAATTGTTGTGAGGCAAACCTGTAGCCTGCCAAGAGAGGGAAGCTGGGTGGCCAGAAGACTGGTCCACCTCCCAGGTCCCAGTGAATCTTTACTCTTTCTCTTTAGGCTTTCTCTGGCATCGTCTTGTGATCTCTTCCTCACATAGCTGTTCCACCACCATTGTCTCTCAGTAACACAGCCCTTATAGCCTCAGCCTCCAGGCTAAGTATACACACTCATGCATGCCCACACCATACTCCAGGTGTCCACCACCATGCATACGTGCCCGCACCCATGCTCCCAAGCACCTCCTCCATTAGCGCAAGCAAGGCTGCAGGTGATAGCATGGAGGCCAGTGGCATAAAAGCCTGACCAATTATCATTTACCCTACAGTGTTTCTTTAAATCATGGGAAGCTCTGGTGATAGTCCGTCCTTATATAGGATGAACGTGTAACAAGCATCTATGGACATGATGTTGGTTTGAAACAAATTTAATCTATATTAAAAAATGTCAGCCATCTAGTTGGAGTTATATAGTGGTAACTCATTCTCGTTGCAGAAAATTTAAACAATTTGGAAATGAATATTAAATTTAAACAACTCAAATCCTCCATAATCCTATTCCCTAGAAATAATCACTCTTAACAGTATGATGTATATTTATTTATTTAACTAAACAACGCTTTGCATAGCAATTACTATATGCCAACCACTTGTTTAAGCACTTTACAATTGTACCTCATTTAATCCTCATGAGAACCTTACAAGCTGGGTATTATTTCTCTATTTACAGAGGAGGAAACAGAGTCTCAGAGACTTTAATAACTTGCACAAAGTTACATAGTTATAAGTGGCAGAGTTGGGGATCAACACAGTCTGACTCTGAAGTCCATGCTCATAATTATACATCAGGTCTCTCTATGCCTTTCCAGACCTCTGTTTATGCATATAATAAAATTATGTGTAACATGTTTCCAGTTCATCTATTTCCTGTGGTCAACCTTTCTTTTATATCCACTTGAAATGGCTCAAGACTCCATTCTAGGTGAACTTGGGACTCTATGCCTCTTCTCTATTATTTCCATGATCTCCTGGAGGTGTTTTTGTTGTGGGACATTGTTTTGCATCCAAATCCCTTGCAGCATCTTGTCTATGCAGTTGCTACACTGTCTCTCCATCTCTGAATACTATCTTTCTTCTTTTCTCCAAAATACTGCTAACATAAATAAGGCCATAATGTGTAGAAATTGTTTTTCCTAAAGATTTGGGGGGAAAAGGAGAGAATTGCAAGTTAGGAAAAAAATTCCGACATGTGTTTTTGGTGATCATTTTCAGAGCCTGAGGGAAAATCAAAATGTAAAAATTTTTAACGTACTTTCTTCTTGGGCACACTCCAATTCCTGATAATACTTTCCTGTCTTTGTGAACTGATTTCTCTCAGATTCTTTGCCCCATTTTACCCAGGCTGCCACCCCCAAACACCAGATCTTTATTCCCCTTGTTATGCAGAGGGATTTAACTTTACTTCTAAATCGATCTTTCCATTTCATGTCCATCAAATTTAATATTTCACAACAAAAATATTTTATGGAGAAAACTTTTTGTTTTCCCAGTGGTTCTCAAGGGCGGGGGGTGGAGGGACAGTGATTTTTGTATCACAGCGAGAATTATCCACCCAAAGAAATATCAGTAGTGCTGAAAAACCTTGGTTGATAAAAAGTGTCTACCTTCCTTTGGGGGATCATTTCCTTTCATTTAGACAATGCAATTTTGGTGGCATCCCAAGCCATGGAACCTACTCTTTGGCTATAATGATGAGTACCTAACACAATGGGCCTGATTTTGGAGACCTATCTCCATGGTTAAATGCCCAGGAATAGATATTTGGATTAACCTGGACCAACCAGTCCCTGGGGATGAATCCTACAGATGCCTGCATGCAGGTGTGTGCATAGGGGTTGGCCAGGATCTTCATGCATCATTGTTTGTAACAGCAAAAATCAGTTATCATCCAAATGTTTACTGATTGTCAAATTATGATAAAGTCATACAAAGAAATACTACTGTGATAGTTTCTACAGTGTTAACTGGGTAAAGGTAGAATTACTTCTCTATAGGATTCTGAATTAGAATTGACCAAAAGAGGATTTGGTGGGAGACTTGGAAGGTAGAAATAAACAGTACCTTTGCTCTTTTAAGGTCGTGGGGGTGAGACAAGTAAGACAAGCATGATGGTAGACAAGCAAGGGTTTCCAATGAACTCTCAGATTTTGCTCCATGTCCCACTTTTCCACTTGGCAGTGCCTGTGGACTTTCTTCCATTCCCTTTGTGGTCCTTGAGCAGCAGGACATGCCTGGCTTCTTAAAGGGATTGAAGACACCTTTAAAATGTCAACTTCCCCTTCAGATTTTTTACTTCCCCAGCTCCTCCCACACTTGTATAAACTCTAATTCCTATAATACATTTCTAATACCATAACTCTAAATGACTTTGCTTCCCTGATTGAACCCTGAATGACATAACTATATAACCTTCAAAAGAAATGAGGCAGCTATATCTACCGATAGGAATTGATCTCCCAGATTTATTAAGTGACAAGAACAAGGTGTTGAACTGATAGAAACATTTATAGATGAAGTTAGAGTCTCCTTTGACCAATAACTTTAATCCTGATCCCCATTTCTTTTCCAAGAGTAAATACTGTTATTAACTCTAAATCAATTCTTATGGTCTGGGGGAGAGTGCTCAGAAAATTGTTAGTCATGTAAGAGTTATTTTGGTGAGATTATTCTATTTATATGTAAGTAACATGCAATAAAATGCATGGATTTTCAGTGCTTGCATTGGTACATTTAGATAATTGTATATACCTGCATAACCATCGCCACAAGCAATATATAGAACATTTCCATCCCCCCATTTTCCTTGTGCTTTTTTCCTAGTTAGCTATCCCACCTCCTCCATTTTTATCTCTATAGATTAGTTTTGCCTGCATTTATTTGACTTTCCTACACATTGAATTATATAGTATGGACTCTTGATTTTGGCTTCTTTCATTCAACAATATATTTTTTTTTGTTATTTGCCCATGTTGCTTTATGTATCAGTTCATTCTTTGCGATTTGAGAAATATTTCATCATATGGGTATGCCAATCTGTTTATTTTCCTATTGATGAGCTTTTGAGTTGTTTCTAGTTTGGCATTATTTAAATTCCTACAGGGTTTTGAATATAACTAAAAAGAGAATGATGGGACTGATAATATTAGTATTACAAAGATTGTGCAAAAGTCTGCCTTCATTCTCCCAGAGAACTTTAGTTTGTGATTCTTTGTAGGAAAAATCACAAGAAATCACAACTAGGTAAGAGCCTTACCATAATTCTGAGTAAGAAGATGGATGAATTTATTCTTATTTTAAATATGAAAAAGTCATACTGAGTTTCTAAAAGGACTTCCAGAATTGCTGTTGGGTCCAGGAGCAGAAGCCAGGTGTGATGATTTCCAGAGTGCCAGCTGCAAGGCTACAATGTTTTCAACCAGAACCATGATCCTCTGGAAAACTGTAAAATGCTGGTTCCCTGGCAAAAGACCACAAAGACAAGTTTTGAATGCAGTTTTGAAAACTGTGGAAGGAACAATAAGACAATTTTAGTCTGGACAGAACACAATTTGTTTATTATGTGGTGAGAATCTTTCCTAGGATTATGAGAGTTCAACTAATGCTTCCAGATAATTGAAACATAATAATAAGCTTAGACCCAAAGATGGTCTCTTCTTTTCAATGTGGTTAGACTTAAATGGAATTTTTACTTTTACTAAAACTAGATCATTAAGACCATTAGAATTCTGATTTAGGATGTTTGGTGTTTGTTGAGAATTTGAAATAAAAAGATTTTTGTTCTATTTAAAAGGTAAGTGGATTGTTTTCCTTATGACATCTAGTGTTAATTAATGGGGCTTAGACAATTAATGGCATCAAGAACATATAATTATGTTTCTTATAATGATGCAATTACGTAATTGTTTTAATAGGTTAAGTGATCTGCCTAATCTCTTTTCTGTTTTTCAGCAATTTCATTTGATTTCTTTATTGTGAGATAATTTTTAGTGCCCTAAAATTTTTAAGAGATAAACTTTAGTTAAATTAATTTTCTAATAAAAACATGGTATATTTTTCAATAACTGGAGATTTTAAAATCATCAGAAGATATATTAAAAAGTCTTCTCTGATGATAACTGTTGTTAAATCAAATTTGCTGATGATTTTGAATTTGAATTTGACTGTTAAATGTCCATTCTAATGAGGTGCTTAGAAAACAATAAGAAGCATTTGCTTAATTCATTTCTAAAGAAGTCTGAATTAGTATAATTGATTCTCGAATAGAGAACCCAGAAATCAACCCATGTATATATGGGCAATTAATCTTTGATAAAGGTGCAAAGAATATGCAATAGAACAAGGACAGTTTGTTCAACAAATGGTGCTGGGAAAACTGGATGACTACATGCAGAAAAATGAAGCTAGACTGCTACCTCACACCATGTACGAAAACCAATTCAAAATGGATTAAAGACTTGGACATAAGACCTGAAACTATAAAATATATAGAAGAAAACATAGGCAAAACACTACATGACATACATCTTAGTAACAGTTTTAAGGACACATCCCCCAAAGCAAAGATAGTGAAGGAAAAGATAAACAGCTGGGATTACATCAAACTAAAAAGCTTCTGTACAGCAAAAGAGACATTAACCAAAACAAAGAAACAGCCTACTGACTGGGAAAAATTTTTGCACTCCATACAACAGACAAGGAACTGATCACAAAAATCTACAAAGAACTCACACGACTCAACAAAAACAAAGCAAACAATCCAGTCAAAAAATGGACAGAACTTAAAAGACACTTCTCCAAATAAGAAGAGCACATGGCCAATAGGCACATGAAAAAATGTTCAACATCCCTCATAATCAGGGAAATGCAAATAAAAACCACAATGAGATACCACCTTACACCAGCAAGAATGGCACAGGGAACAACAAATGTTGGCGAGGGTGTGGAGAAAAAGGAACCCTCCTACACTGCTGGTGGGAATGCAAACTGGCCCAACCACTATGAAAAGCTATATGGCAGTTCCTCAAATTGCTAAAAATGGAGCTTCTGTATAACCTGTTAATACCAATTCTGGGAATCTACCCAAAGGACACAAGAACTTTAATCCAAAAAGATACATGCACCTGTATGTTTATTGCAGCATTATTCACAATAGCTAAGATATGGAAACAACCCAGATGCCCAAAAATAGATGATTTGGATCAAGAAGATGTGGTACATATACACAATAGAATACTATTCAGCATTCAAAAAAGATAAACACATGCAATTTGCAGCAACATGGATGGAGCTAGAAGGGACATGCTCAGCGAAATAAGCCAGAAAGAAAGAGAAAAATATTGAATGGTTTCACTTATAACAGGAATATAGGAGAAACAAATAAGAAAGAGACATTCAGCAAGGAAGGGGGAGGGAAAGGGCTCAAAATGGAGGAGAAAAGAGTACAAGGGACTGTGGTGATGGTTCACGGGTGAATTGGTGGTGGTTAATCTATGGGGAATACTGTAAATAATGTAAAAGATATGAATAAAAATTAAAAATGATAAAAAAATATAATTGATTCTCTTAAACCTCCTCCCTAAAAGAAGGTATCTTCGAAATATGCTCTGGGCTTAAAATTTAAGATCTCTAACAATTTATTATGCTCTCAGTCTAGTCTAAAGCAATTTAATATCATTGTGACAGATATTTATTTACCATTGAAGTAGGAATCACTATTTGCTGACACTTTAGGATTTTTCTTCAAGTAGTCCTATTAGATGTGATAGGAATAAATCAACTTAATTTCATGATGCTTATATTTTATTTTCCCCACAGAGGCAGCAAAGAAGAATTGTTCTGTGTTACCTACCTAGCTTTTCTCCCCTGATGCATTTTTATTTTCTGTTTCATTGGAAAATTTGTGTATGGAACCTAATTTGAAGCACCTTCAATTCTGACCCCAGAATATTCTTTAAAGTAGACAGATTTGAGTAGGTCAATGCTTTGACCTAATGCTGTGTCTTCTTAGCATTTTTGTAGTATAAAATCATAGACTTAATGCTTTTCAATGTTGCCCTATGAGTTCTTTACCTTTACTTTCTGTTCTCTCTGCAAGTTAAGTGACCAGCCCAAGGTCAGAGCCAGATTTGGAGCTTATAATCTGATAGCTGTGAGGGTGCTTTATTCCCTGAGCCAAGTCAAGCTGCTTCTTTAGTAAAGGAATAGTGTAGAGCTCAATTTTCCCTCTTCAAGATAACCACACTTTGAGACAGTAAGTCACACCCCTTGTTAAACATTAAAAAATTTTTTCATCTCTGTTATTGCTTCCTGACATCTTAACAGTGCAGAGTGATGGCTTCATGAGGAAGGTCTACTGAAATCAGGCTGCTGTGTAAAGTCAAGGGTCTGTTGTTCAGTAGACTACTCTGCACAAATCGTCTAGTTATGGCGATACTGAACTCACAGAGGCAAAGCATGGTTGAAAAGAAAGCATGAGATTTGTGATTTGATAGTGCTGTCTTGTGCTGCAATGCCTTTACTGACCCAACTGATTTTCTACAACACTTACAGTTTAAATAAACATACATTTAGGGACATATTTATATGATACTGCTGATACTGTTCACTTATTATTTGGATATTAGTCATGTCTACCTCAGTGGATATTGACCTGTTTGTATGTGGGCAACAAGTTAGACAGTATCTCTCAACATGTCTAAGATATTTTATTAATTGTTGAGTGCAGAATTCTTCTTAAGGACTTGGTACATAATCATATGTATGTTTTTCTTGCTCAGCAGTGTCTACTCTGTGATTTGTGGAGCATCATATTGTGTTTTAAGAGCTTGTGTTCTGGAATCAGACTGAATTGGTTCTTCTACTTACTAGCTTTGGAATCTTAAACAAATTCCTTAACCTCTTAGGGTCTCAGTTTTCTCATTTGTAAATGAGAATAACAATGGCTACTACTTCATTATGACTTTAGATGAATTGATACATATATATATATCAATCAATATATATCAATATATCTATATCTATATCTATCTATATATAATCTATCTATCTATCTATCTATCTATCTATCTATATATATATATATATGCAGCATGGAGAACAGTGCCTTCCATAAAAAAAAAAGGGTTCACTATTGCTAACTTAAGCCTGTAGGTCTTAACATTCAGATAGGTCATAATTTATGACTTTAGGGAACCCTAAGATTCTACTGACAGCTGGCGTAGGATTTCTGTGAGCAATTGCTATTATAATGGAGTGCTATGGCTCTGAAAGTTCCCCAAACAGTCAATGAGTGTGTGTGAGAAATGGAGTTGAGCTATGAGTACAACCATTTGGAAGGATTTTAGGCCAAAGTTAAGGTGAACTAAATGGATTGATTCAGAAATCACTAGAGCAGGTTGGCACTATGTGCTCAAAGTTCTGTATTCTGGACAAGAAATGATTAGTGAAAATTCATCAGAGGATCCCAATGTTCCATGAAATCTTGAATTCAAAGTCTCCTTCAGCAAAGTCCTTTAAGGTTGTAGTAGGTTCCAGTTAGTTGAAATCCAGTCAACCCCAACTTATGCTAAATAACTATGTGTTTGGCACCACAAGTGCAATGGACAATGTGGGTGCTTCCCTCCAAAGACAGCCTCTAGTGAAGTCTGCTTTAAGTACTCACATTTGTTTAGTTCCCTCTCCATGACATTGGGATGGTTGTGAGATTTGCTTTTGACTCATAGAATGCAGTGGATGGGACACGCATGGCTTCCAAGTCTAGGTCATAAGAAGGCTCATAGCTGTTACCTGTTCTGGAATGACAGCGCTGGAGGAAGTCAGTCAGCAAACAAGATACCCAACTATCCAGAGACAGCCGGGTTGTGAGGCAGTGGTGCCAAGACAGTGAGAGTGGTTCACCTCAGGCTTAGAGAATAAGGGGGTACATTGTAGAGAACTTAGAAACAACATTAAAGCTGAAAGTCTGCTTTTTATTTTTACCATGCACAAACAGTTCTAAACACTGTCAATGATAAAATATTCCTTCCTATGGATGAACAGCTCCCATGGCCTCTCCAATGCAGGCTACACCCTGTAAGCTAGTGCAGTAAAGCTGATGCTAGCCATGTGCAAAGAGAGATGTGTGGCCGCACCCCACCTGCTCCAGCTGCCCTGGCCCAGGCACCAGGCATGTGAGAGAAGCCATCTTGGAAAACCAGTCTAGTCTGGTTTTGGGGAAGTCTCCAACTCCTGCTACCATTCAGCTTAGCCTGCTCAATCCACAGAACTGTAAAAGACAATATAAGTTAGTGGTCTCAGGGTATACTATGTTTTAGAGTGGATTGCTATGCAGCAGGTGATAAGCAAAACAGAACCATGTAAGAAAGAAAAGAATTCTTTTTATAAAAAAATTCTCCTTCCAAGGATAAAATAGCACCTTAGTACCCTTTGCCCTGTAGGGTATCTAGAGATCAGCTTATACTGAAATAAACAGAGGTAAGAAAACAACAAACAAATTTCATTTCCCACTGGATGGAAATTATATCTATACAAATGTTACTAAGCAACAAGAGATTTAAAAAATCCATAAGGTGTGACCATAGAATGCAAAGTCTTGAGTCAGCCTACCAAGTTCCTGTTGTACTTAAAAAAGGCCTGGTTATAGAAAGAAATGATGTTCACAGTGTGTGGGAAAGGAAGGTCTTCAGGGACCTTAACAGGAGAGTTCACATTTCATCATTATTTGCCTAAAATGATGAGTGAACTAAAAGCCAACACATGACCTGAAAATTAGTATTTGTGATTTAAAAGAGTAATAATCTTCTGAAATAAATATCACCAGTACTGGGAATGTCTCCTCTCATCTTTATATCATTTGAGAAACATTTATAAGAGCAGAAATCCTTTTTCTCGAAAAACTTCAAAGCTTTAAATATTTATCAAATATTTCAACATTTACTAAATTAATATACAGTATTTTCTGAGCTTTACAAAGATATTATCAGGTTATGAGCAAATTCAGTGTTTTCTTGGATGAGAAGATCAGTAGGTCAGTGGGGCCTCTGAACTTTCCCTTGAGCTGGTCAGAGAAGCAGGCTGAGAAAGGGGGGATGGGAAAGGTACATATGATAACATGAATGGTCAGAATAAAGTGAATGAGCCCTAAATATTCTACACCAGCAGTTATTTTCATTATTCCCCCAGGTGATCTTTTATCCATTTATTTCTTTTTCTGCTGATTAATTAGGGTTTTCAAGTTAAAAAGGTAGAAGAAAAGTAAACTTGATAGGAGACAAACAGGAAATGGATCCTGTTTGAAATTGAACATTGAATATTTTCAATATTTTAGCAAAAGCCATCTGTAACCCCCAAATATATACACTACTGGGGTATCTCTAAATGCCTCCTCGCTTTCCTGAGATGTGGGTATCCAGGGAGAAAGAATCACACACGGTGTGTCGAGAAACCTGTCTTGAGCCTGCCAGCGTTGCTGTAGTGAGCGCCGTGGAGCCTGACTAGAGCAGACTCACCAAATCCCATGTAAGTGGTCAGAGCACAAATGAGGCTGACGGTGGGTAGTCCTACCCTATTCATGAGCTCTTTCAGAACAATTTTCATTACTTTTTTTAAATACTGTTTTTGGCAAACACTTGATACTTGAAATAAAAAATGCATGAATCACCTACTGGGATAGGCACAGTGTGTGGTTCATTGAATTTAGCTAAATTGTGAGTCATCCATCAATAGTCCTCTTGGTGAATATACTTGTAATAATTTCACATGTTACAAACAAAAATAGGTATGATTTTCAAGATTCTTGAAGTTATTTCCCTTGGGGATTTTTTGGATTGTGTTTAGAGCTTTTTGTCTTGCGAGGTGGTGAGAAAATTGTCAGCCTTGTTTCCAAATGGATCCAAGGCTTGCCTCTATCTTGTTGTAAAAGAACTTTGATTTGGGAGGCTTGGATGTAGAACTGGAGCTGGAATCATAGGTTGGAGGAATAAGAATTGCTTTTTAAGATGAATTTCTGCATTTAAAAATGATTGGATCCACTCTCAGAAGAGCAGTGCAGAGATGCCAGAAACATGCATCCCTCTTTTCCCTGCTAGGGGAGAGCAGAGCAGGGTGGGTATGAGAGTCTGTGCACCACTGCCCTCTGTTGGTCAGCACTAGCCTTCCTCCATACTTGTGCCCACATTGAATGAATTAAGTAGCAGGTAACTCAGGCAAAAAAGTCCATATTGGAGTAGGACCAAGTACTGTTTTCATAGTTGGCTTGGATAAGCTAAAGGAGTCCTCTCTCTGAGAGTCTAGAACTTCTGGCATGAAAGACCTTATTTCCATTCTGGAAGCCTGATAAGCGATTGGCATCTGCTGCTGAATGGCTTC
The DNA here is from genome assembly GCA_004024925.1 of Scalopus aquaticus. Classification (NCBI taxonomy): domain Eukaryota; kingdom Metazoa; phylum Chordata; class Mammalia; order Eulipotyphla; family Talpidae; genus Scalopus; species Scalopus aquaticus. Next base: position 13,700 of record PVIJ01004200.1, on the reverse strand, counting down.
ACGGGTGTGGTTAAACTGCTAGATATTTACCCTTCCAAGATATGAAAATAATCGCAGGAGGTACCTATTTCTTGTTTTTTTTTTCCTGTCTTTGGTGAGTGCAATAAAATCATTAAGGGGCTTCTGTTTTGGGCTATGACCAAAACATTTTATGTGGATAGCAGATAGGATGTGGTTTTTGGCAATTGGTGATTAAAGTGCTCACGTCAGTAAGATGTGTGCAGGGGGCCCAGGACAGTTTAATTTGCTTTGTTTTGGAAACATTTGTTTTGGAAAGTTTAATTTGTTTTGGGACACATTTCTGCCTTTCTTTAGCTTCTTTGGGGGTAGCAGGAGTAAATGTCCAGGTGGAGCTTGGATCTTGTTCTGCTACTTTTAGCTGAGTAACCTGAAAAGTTATATGGCTCTTGAAACCTCATTTTACTTTTTAGAGATATTTTATGGGTGAGATGCAATGAATTATCTTTCCTCCTTAGATTATAATGTAAGCACAAGGAATGGTTTAACTATTTCCCTCTCTCTGCCCTTCCCTTCATCATCATCTTCCTCCCTCTGTTCCCTTCCTCCCCTCCTTCCTCCCTCCCTTGCCCTTACTCCTACTCTCCCTCTCGCACCTCCCTCCCTCCATTTCTCTTAACTTTTTTAAAAGAAACATGCTCACTGTGATCATTTTGCATCAGGATCTGAGGTGGTGGAAACTTGGCTGTTCTACTTGGCTGTTGTACCAGCTACATTGGACAAGCGTCCTTGTTCCGCGCAGTCGGAGTCTTTAGGGCCAGCAGATGGCGCACTTGCACAGTCCACATATTTTCGAGGCTCTGTAGGTAAATGGTACTGATTAGCACCCAGAAAAACAGCTACAGATGTTTGAAAGAATTGTAATAGTTTTCAGGCTACTAAAACCATGGCACTTTGTGATCCGGAATACTTGTTGATATTTAAAATTTTCGGGAAGGTTGTTAATCTATAATACAATAGGTCCTGCTCGCAAGTGCTCTGTAATAAAGGTGTGTTAGCAGCACCTTTTATTGGACCATCAAACAGCCTTACCAGATTGGCCTATTTTTTCCCCAAAAATGTGGAGAAGTGAGGGAAGAGGATATGTTGATTAATATCATAGCAGAATCAATAATCCAAGCCAGAATTCAGTCCAGAACTACGGTAGACCAAATAACTCAGATCTTACACCTTGGTGATCTTTTGTAATTGTGGTTCTTCTTATCTCCTTTCTCTAATGCTCACCTCTCTTGAGCACATTCCCCTGTTGAGGGGAATGTGTATGTGTTAGGTATATTGACTGGAGGTGGGAGTAGGAATTGACAGATTAACACCTTGGGACTTAGTCACCTGCCACAGTCACTGTAGCTACTAATCTCCCCAGCCTATATGTGGAAGACCCTGTGATAGTAGCAATTGGCATTTATTGATTACTTACTTTAAACCAGGCACTTTCCAAGCATCTTTTATACATTAATCATTTAATGCTTCAAACAACCCCATAAAGGAGACACAGTGGGTAAGTAACTTGTCTGGCATCGACACATCTTTGTAATTTTTAAGGCTCTGAATTAAAGAAGTAGAGACATAAAAAGCTATTTTTAGTGGTTACCACTTTTTGACCCCAAATGTTCTTCAGCAAATAGGTCATGGACTCTTTTTTATCTTGGTTTTTAAATTATGAGAATTTTGTGGGAGTATTGTTATATCATGTCAGCCTTGGTTATATCATCTTGTGAGGTTATGGTTAGTTAGGAAGGTCCCCCCCCCCCATATCCCTATACTTAGAAGAATGAGTTACTGAAATAGAAAGAACATGTGAATAGTGAGGAAATTTGACAATCACTCAAATAATAAATGTTTTTCAGATGGTGACTTTATCTACTAACCACCAAGAAGCATTAGGGCTGTGTAATAAATGAATAACCAATATTTATTTATTAGAAGAGTGCTACTGCCTACCAGGTACAAACATTAGATTATGTAATTCTTATCATGATGAGCCCCATTTTACAGATGAGGAAACCAAGTTTAGGAGAAGTTAAGTGACACAGCTGGAAGTGCAGTCAGGATCCACACCAGTCTTTGGTTTCTGACGTAGGTTGGTAGCCACAAGACTGTGCTGCCTCCAGCAGTAGGAGACAGTTCTGCTGGCAGGATATCAAACAGTTCACCAATGTCAAAGACAGAAAGAAACACATAAATGTTGATTTCCTCCTACCCACTAAAAATCTTGGTATAGCAAATAATTTCTAAAATAAGAAAATGAGAATAAAAATAGCCAAATTACCTACTAGCCTTGGTAACAGAGAATAGGAGGTATAAAGAATAGGAAACTTCAGGGAGATCTACAAATATTTTTAAATTAGAGTATTATGGTTTGTGATATTTAAAGCAATGACTAGTGACTAGTTCTTCGTTTTCACTGAAAAAAAGGAAGTTGCACTGAATCACTGTTGTGTTTCAGTGAACATCTGCTGTCTTTACCCTTTCCCCTCTATATTGTCATCCCCCGCTGCACTTTTCCTGGGAGAAAAAGCTTCTCCAATATTAGCGTACATGTGAATCACCTGGGAATCTTGATAAAAATCCAGATTCTGATAAGTTAGGTTTGGGGTGGGGCTTGAGATTCTGCATTTCTAACCAGCTTCTGATGCTGCCGGTCTGAGCATCGCTGTGAGTAGTGACTCCCGTTTCTGTGTTTGGGTGGGGAGTTGCCAACCATAGCACCTTGAACATCATATTCCCTCAACTCTGCATAAGAGTGGTTTGTGGTCTAGACTTGGCCAAATACGGTTTGTCCTTGGAGTAATGTTCTCCTGTCCCCTCACTCACCTAGGAGAAATCTGACTTCTGTCGGAGTCAATGAGGCCAGATGATTGAGAGATACTTAGAAAAAGAGAAGAGAGAGACCTGATGTTGCATCTTGGGTCCTGGATGCCAGCCTTATTCTGGAACATCCCTTTCACACAGCCAATAACTCCCCTTCTTGTTTAAGCTAATTTAGGCAGTTCCTGTTACTTGCAATTGATAGGGTTCTGCCCTACTATCAGTGTGGTTTAGATTTGATAAAAAGGGAGACTTCTTTACTGTGCAGGAGGCCGCTTGCAATTCTAACTGAAAATCATGAAAAATAGAAACAATAGTGCAACTCTGTTGGGGGGCCTGAAAAGAGCAATATAAAGTAGTTAATGTCAGGGACACTAGCCAGTGAAAACAAGTACCACCCCCCGTGACATTCCAGCAAGCGCTGGTTGGTCACAGCCGTGGTGTGTCCTGGTCGCTGTGTGTGGGAGGAACAGCATCTGCACTGTTTCTGTGTTGGTCCTGAAGTCTGCAGGCATACAATTTTTCCAAAGAGATTTTCAATAATGTTTCTGAAAAAAAAAAACTATTTACAAGTATAAAAGTTCTATTTTCCTCTAATCCTTATACTCAAGGTGCATTCATTAATGCCAGATGGTCCTTATATTTTCTAGAATAATTTTCAGAATGTTTCATAAAATTAATTTCAATACACTTAGCTGTGATTTATTTACTTATTTTAAAAATAATTATATATATTTATTTATTTTTATATAGAAGAAAGCCATGGTTGCAGGGGGTGAGAGAATTCACCAGAGACAGTGGGGAGAAGAACAGGTGGGTCTACTGAAATACACTGCTGAGGGGAGCAGCGGGTGAGGCAGGAGAGGTCTGCTGTGCCATGTGGGTCAGCTCCCTGAACTTGGATGGAACTCAAGCCAAAATGGTGAAAGTGCTGCGACTTAACCCCTAGGCCATCAGGGAGGCTCCACTTAGCCTTCATTTAAATAAACTATTTTACAGTATTCTAAATACACTAAGTGGATAATTGATAAATATTATAAAAATGGGGGTCTTTAATCTTTAAGATTTTTAGAGTGCAAGCTGAAGTCCAGTGATATTACAATTTGGTTTTATTAAGCATGATAAAAATGCACTAAGAGAAGTCTAGAAATAATCCATTTTTAGGAGTTGCAACTTTGGTGGACTCTATCTTTAAATGTGCTGTTAAATCTACCGGGAATAGAAGAAGTTCATGTGGATAGGTGTACAAAAAGAATAATGATGATAAGGAAATTCTGGGAGTCCTCATGACCTGGGGTCCAGTCACCTTGCACACTTTGTTTACATGGTTCAAAGACATGGCATTGCATTAGCAGTCCAGGTGTTTTAATCTAACACCTCTCAGCCTCCCAGAGTGCACCTGCACCTCCATTTTCTCAGTGCCTACTCTCTGAGTCCCAGTCTTCTTGTAGATGGCACTTTGTAGAGTGTACTAGAGGGAAGCAGCTCTTTCTAGGAGTAAGTACTAGACATTGGTCTTAAAATGAACATTAAATAAACTCAGGAGCAGAGACTAAGATTCTCCAGGAAAGAGTAAAAAGACCTTGAAGTAAGAAAGCAGCATTCCAGAGCAGCCTGGCTTTAGTCCAGTCCAGAAAATGAGCGCTTCCCAAATTGGAGACCTGGGAAATACTCCTAGGGACCTGTGATTCCTGAACACACCCAGCATTGTGAATATGCTAAATAAATATCTCACATATATTGCATTTGCATTACCATCTTCTAATATATGAGTGCTGTTTTAACTACCAAATGACAAAGTTATTAAAAGTGGAAAGGAATTCACAGTAACTTTCTGTTTTATCTACTGCTTAATAAATATAAACTCTAAAATATAAGATACTAAGTCTAGATCCTATTGCTGTCTGCTCCTTTTAAAATCTTAAGTGTACTAAAAGAGATATCCACAGAATCTTATAGGAAGCCTGAATTTAAAAAAAATGGAAGCAAATTCTTTAAATAGCAGCTGTTTTTTTTTTAAGTTGCCTGTGCTGATCAGAGGGTGCTCTCTGTATATCCTTAGGACTGTGAAGAATTACCTAGAGGCAAGACAAGAACTCATTAATTAAATATTTCCATACTGGACAATCATCATGCCTGACAGTTCTCTCATTATGTGCCCCTGAGAGGCATGCGAGTTGTCAGCAGCTGATGTAAAATAATTTTTTCACTGCTATAACTGGCTGAGAAAAGGCTTGATAGCAGTTCTTCTTGTCTATTAGGTAAATTATTTAAGAAAAAATGGTTTTGCACTGATGGGAAAGTAAGAACATCTCATGCAAACTATTTAAATAATTTTTTATGACCAGGAAGAAATTAACTTTCTGCAAATGGAAACAATTTTTCCCTGACAGGCCCCTCTGCATTTGCTTCTGCTCTTTCCTCAGGTGTATTTCTCTTTATACCACTTATAGAGAATATCCTATATGCCCTGAAGCACAGTGACAGAAATACCAAGTGTGAAGAATTCTATTGTTTTGATGAATATTATAAAGTGAGAAATTTTGGCTATGATATTTATAAGAAATATTTATAAGAAATATATATAAATATATATATTTGGTCTTCATTGCTTTCTGGTTCATAGTTCTCCAAACCCTGAAATCTCCCAAATAATGGGAAAGATAAAGGTGTCATATGTTAAGCTAAAATTGTGACTTTTGATTCCATCTAAGGTTGCCAACCAACAAGACTGGAGGACTGGAACTTACAGTTCCACCCCCTGACCTCTAGGGAGGGGACAAGGGCTAGAGGTTGAATTAAGTTGAGACCACTTGTCTCTCAGCTCTCCTGCCTCAGGGCTTGTCCTAGCCTTAGGGGCTTGATAGTCTATGAGCTGATGCAGCCCAGAGGTGCAGAGGAGTTTATGTCCCAGAGAGAACCCTCAACTGTTGGGATTAAAAGTCAAATGAGAAGGTATTCCAAGGTGTGTCATACATAGTTCTTATGAGGGTCCCCAAAAGAAATTGAGCCTCTCAGTAACCATCAGCTCATCAGTGCACCCTTAATTTTCTTTTCCTCCTTCTCTATCTTATTCTCCTCACTCCAGTCTCCTGGCATCACTCTCCAATAGACTCCTGTACTGGATACCTAGACTATGAAAATGTTTCAGTAATATTAAGAAATCTTTTAATATCATTAATTTCATTAATATGACAATAGAGAAAAGGAATATGAGCCCCTATATCAAAATTAAAAGAGCATTTGATATAACTCAACATCCATTCTGATGAGAACTGTTACAACTGGAATAGAAAAAGAATTCCTTACAATGTTGATCAGTTAGGGTTCCTATAAAATGAAACCACTCTATGTATGTAAAACAGAAGTTTAATATGGGAATGGCTTACGAACATAATGGAAGCACTGGAGGGCTAAGGATACTGAAAACAGTAACTGAAGCAAACAAGCTGTGCCATTCAGGGTAGAGGGCCAGTGTTCCCCGGAAGTCAGGCAGCAGATCCTGCTTGTTGAAGTCAGTTGTGATGCAGGACCTAGGATCCTGGCAACCACCCACAGTTGTGGTTGTTGATGACCATTGCTACTGCCACTTTTGGTGTTATTGTTGCCATTGCTGCAAGTTGACAGTGTTCTTGCTGCTGCTTCTGCCTCCAGAGACATATCTGCCTCCAGATATGTCATCAGAAACCATAAGCAGGAAGAGGGTTGTTTCTTTATCTTCTAGTCTTCCAGTCTTCTACAGTGTCTTTCATTGGCAGAACCAACTGGAAGCCAGCAGGCAAGAGTGTCTGGAAAATTCAGTTTTTAATGTTTTAATGCTTTTCTTTTATCTCTCTATATAAACCTCTAATTCTATATCTACATATATAGCTATATCCATCAAATCACCAAATGTTGGGAATGAGGTTTTAGAGTGAAATGATTGGCCACATTAAACCTGAAACCAGTATCATATATAACTGAAGTACTATCTTGGAATTTCTCCTTTTAAAGATTCATTTTATTTATTTATGCATAAAAGAACTGAGGTGTATGCCAGATGTGCAGGGGGAGAGAGGATTCACCAGAGACAGAGTGGGGAACAGAACAGGCAGGTCTACTGAAATACACTGTTGCTGGGAGCAGCAGGTGAGACAGAAGTCTGCTGTGCCATGTGGGGTAGCTCCCTGGTGGGGGATTGAACTCATGCCGCAGTGGCTGGAGATACCTTGATAGCATTGAGACTCAACTGTGAGCCACCAGGGAGACCCTAGCTTGGAATGTCTTTTAAAGTCAGGTACAAAACAAAAATACAAGTTGTCAAAACTCTTCTTCTTTTTCTTAAAAAAAAAAAAAAAAAGCTTTGTTGTGATCTAATCCATATTCTGTGTAATTAACTCATTTAAAGTGTATATAACTCAGTGGTTTTGAGTACATAGACAACCATATGGACAGATATGAACAACCACAGATCACAGATATGGACAACCACAGTATCCTCTGTGCATCACCTGCCTATCCCTACTCCACCCCCAGTTTGAAGCAACTATTTAAGCAGTTTTCTGTCTCTTTAGACTTACAGATTCTGGACATTTTATATGACTGTAATAATATACTATTTGGTCCAGCTTTATAATGCTTGAGAGACTCACCTTCAATATAAAGACAAAGCCTGGAAGTTAAAAAGAACAAACAAAGTTATGCTAAAACCCTAAGCAAAAATAAGTTATAATTGAAGGCAACTAAAGTAAACTTAAGGCAAGAAATATTACTAAAAATGAAAAGGATATTTTTTAGTTTTCTTTTTTAATTTAAAATTTATTTTCTTACATCTTTGTTCATTTTTACAGTATTTTATTTCTCCCCTCAAATGTATTCCCTGTACTTCTCCCACTTCCATAGCACCCGTGATTCATTACCACAGTCCCTTATGCTCTTCCCTCTGCTGTTTTGATCCTTTTCACTCCTCCCCTCAGATCTATAGTCAGCTTGCAAGTTTTATCTTTTTCCTGATCCTTTGTTTGGTTTCTCTATATTCCACATATAAGAATTTATCTTGGAAAGAATATTTTTAAATGATGAGGGGCAAAGGACCCAGAACAGAATGTAGTTATAAATTTGTATGCATCTAATAAGCTAAATTGAAAATATGCAAAGCAATATTTGGTAGAACTAATAAATGGAGAAATCCACAGTCTATTGGGGGATTCTAAAGCACATCCATTAGTAACTGATAGGAATAATAGACAAAAAAATCTAAGTATATAAATCTTAAATGATATGATTAACTAAATTGATGCTATTAACAGTTAAAGAATATGACAACCAACAACTGCAAGAGTGTATAAATGAAACATTACTAAAATTTAACATATACCAAGACATAGAACATCTTTCAACAAATTTCTAAACATAGAAATTGTATAGGTTGTATTTCAGGCTTCAGTGTGATTTAGCTAGAATAACAATAGAAAGATAGCATGAAAATGCTCAGGTGTTGAAAATTGCCTAAGGTTCAAAGAAGACAGTAAAAAGAAAATAAAAGAATATTCTAAACTAAATTATACAATATAATAGATCTTATGGTGTATGGCCAAAGCCAAGGAAAGAGGAAAATCTATAGCATTAAAATGCTCATGTTTTTGAAAAAGCAACCATCAAAGAATCTATTTAAGTAATTAGAAACGCTACAGAAAATTGAGCTAAAAAAGTAGAAAGAAGGAAATAATAAGAACAGAAATTGATAAGCTGACAAGATTGATCAGGAAATAAAAGATATAAAATTACTAATCATGATTGTAATTAAGTCATCGTTATAGATTCTACAAAGTTAGTACGAAAATTGGAGAGTGACTAAAAAACTTCTTGTGAATAATTTTGAAAATGTAGATAAGTGGACAACAACTTACCAAAAATAGTACAGCTATAAATGGAAACCTGAGTAGTTCTATAGTTACTAAAAGAAATAGCTTCCCATATAGAAACCTGCAACCCAAGATTGTTCAACTTCCACCAGCCTTCAGAGAAGAAATATCACTCTTAAATTCTTCCAGAAAATAGGAAAAAAATAACTTTTTCCAACATGTTTTATGAGACCAACATCATCTTGATATCCAAAAGTGATGAAGACATTGTAAGAAAGCCCCCTTTTTTTTCCCTGTGAACATAGATGTAAAAGTTCTAAGCAAAATATTCACAAAAATAATCTAATAATTTATATAAAGGTAACATATCACAATCAAGTAACTTTTATTCCAGGAATGCAAGGTGGTTCTAATATTAAAAATATTCATGTTACTTACTACACTAACAGGATGAAGAAGAAAAATAATACAATTATCTCAAAAGATGAAGAACACATAATTGCTAAAATGTAATACTTATATTACATTTAAAAATCTTAGTAATAGACGACATTTTTTCCAGTTTTATTGGGAAATAATTGACACACATCACTGTATAAATTTAAAGCATATAGCATAATGTCTTGATTTACATATTTTATGAAATGATTGCCACAGCAGATTCAGCTCACATCTATTTCACATGGGTACACTAAGAAGAAAGGAAAGAGGAAAAGGAAAAAGGAAAAAGGATTACAATTTTCTCCTTGTGATCAGAACTCTTCAAATTTACTCCTTTAGCACATCTCTATACATCACACAGCAGTGTTAGCTATAGTCATTATGCTGTATGTTACCTCCCTAGTAGTTACTTATCTTATAAATGGAAGTTTGTACCTCCTGATTATCCTCCTCCAAACCCCCCTCCAAGGAAATTTTTTAAATCTGAAGACATGTATCCTCAAAAATCCTACAGTAAAATCATATTCAGTTGCAAAATCTTGAAAGTTTCCCTTTGTCTCAAGGAAAGATACAGATGCCTGCTATCATCATTTCTACTCAACAATTCCTAGAAAGCATAAATAGAGGAAAAAACCAAAGGAAATAAATGGTGTAAGAACTGGAAACAAATCTTTCATTAGTTGAAAATGAATTGATTATGTGTCTAGAAAATCCAAGTGAATCTCAGAAACTCTGTTAGTAATAAATGATTTAAGAAGGTCATTAGATAAAAGATTATATAATATACATATATAATTTACATATTGTATGTATATGTTAATGTCATCAGCAATTAGAAACTTAATAATGCCACAATACCACAAAAACATTAAATAACTAGGGGAAAAAAATCTAACAAAAGCTATGTAAGAATTTTATACAGGAAATTGTAAAACTTTATAAAAATGATAAAACTAAATAAATGGAAGATATATCATTTCCATAAGTTAGAAAACTCAATATTGTAAAGATGTAAATTCTCCTAAGTTCATCTGTAGATTAATGCAATTCTAAGCAAAATTATAGCAGTATTGACAACAAAAAGGTGACAAGGTTGGGAGACAAAGGGATGTGTTCAAGGGAAGCCTTGCTACCCAGCTTCAAGGAGCTATCAGTTACTTCAAGATCTGCCTTAACTGCAGAGAGCTGCCATACCTGGCATCCCCTTTCCCAGGGGAGCTTACATCTAATGCTGGAATGAGGTGAGGTATAAACTCATGACTATTTGGGCCCAAGATGGTTAATTCTGATAAGCAATATTTACTCCACCTCTCTGCTGACTTGTTGGAGGCTTTGTCAGATCAGCATTGCAGTTCTGTGTCTCTTCTGCCTAATCCTGCTCCCTCTCATTCCTTCCACCTGGGTTGTTTCTTAATAATCATTGTGTTCTCCAAACGTCTTAGCAATGCTTCCTGCAATTCCCACCTGAAGCATATGGTAACCCTATTAACTTCAAAACTCAAGAAGGTAGGAAAACCCAACTGCCATAATATTGCATAAGAATCTATTTGAAGAGCAGGGGAAAGAGAGGAAAGCAAAGCAGTGTATGACCTGGGAAGAGGAGCTTTCCCTCTCCCAAATAGATTATTTGTGCTTTCTGAAAGGCCTGACAGACCAAACTGTAGCTGAAATTGGGAACACTTTTACCTGCTCAAACAATGGGTCAGTGGAAGGGGCCTGTGGAAAGTTCTGAAGAGGATGGAGAAGTCTAGGTCTGTGCATCCTTAAAACTCACCATCCAGGGTTATCGTCCCATACAATGACCCACCCCCACTGAGCCAGACAGGGTAACAGATGAAGGAAAGAGCAGTGATAAATAAAAAGGAGGCCTGGGAATAGATCCAGGCAATCTCAGAAAGCAAGTCTACAGTTTAGAACACTACAGGAAAGCAACAGAAGAGGGAGCTATATGAAGTTAGAAAAGATGCCCTGAATTATGTCTCCATAAAAAGTTTAGGAAAACTAATTTCTTATGAGAAAAAAAATCACAGGAATTATTGAGATAAAAACTCCATGCAAAGTTATAAGGGGGCAAAAAAACCATCCTTTCAAAAAAATAAAACCATGCCAAAAAGACATGCTGACAGAATGAATAGATGAAGATTATAAACTATTCAATATGAGTTAAAAGACACAATGAAAATTCATGACATGGAAAAAACTCCCCATAAATCTGAATTAGGAAAACATATGAAATGAGATGACTGCTCTAAGAAAGAATTAGAAGAGCAAAAATATGACCCAGCAATCCCATTTCTGTCTATATAGCTAAAGGAATTAAAAGTAGGACCTCATAGGTGTGTATGTGCTCTTTTGGATTACTGTTTTTGTGTCCTTTGGCTATATTCATAGAAGTGGAATTGCTGGGTTGTATGGAAGCTTCATTTTCAGTTGTTTGAGAAACCGCCATACAGCTTTCCATAGAGGGTGGACCAGTTTGCATTCCCACCAACAGTGTAGGAGAGTTCCATTTTCTCCACATCCTTACCAACATTTGTTGTTTTCTGTTTTTTTAATGTGTGCCATTCTTGTTGGTGTAAAGTGGTATCTCATTGTGGTTTTTATTTGCATTTCCCTAATTATGAGGGATGTTGAACATTTTTTCTTATGCCTGTTTGACATCTGCATTTCTTCTTTGGAGAAATGTCTTTCAAGTTCTTCTGCCCATTTTTTGACTGGATTTTTTGTTTTTGTTGAGTTGTGTGAGTTCTTTGTAGATTTTTGTGATCAGTTCCTTGTCCGTTGTATGGAGTGCAAATATTTTCTCCCAGTCAGTGGGCTGTCTATTTGTTTTGGTTAATGTCTCTTTTGCTGTACAGAAGCTTTTTAGTTTGATATAATCCCAGCTGTTTAACTTTTCCTTCACTGTCTTTGCTTTGGGGGATGTGTCTTTAAAAATGTTAGTAAGATGTATGTCATGTAGTGTTTTGCCTGTTTTCTTCTATATATTTTATGATTTTGGTTTATTTTGCAGCACTATTTACAATAGCTAAAAATAGAAACAACCTAAATGCCCAAAAATTGATAACTGGATCAACAAAATGTGGTACATGTACACAATGGAATACTACACAGCAATCAAATATCATAAAATAATGCAATTCCCAGCAACATGGATGGAGCTAAAAGGGATCATGCTCAGCAAAATAACCCAGAAGGAAAAAGAAAAATATCAAATGGTACCACATATAAGAGGAATATAAGAGAGCCAAACGAGAAATCAGAAGAAGAAAATAGCATACAAATCAAAATTAAAAACAAAAAAGCAGGCAACCACAAACAAGAGACATTCTTCAGGGGAGGGAGAGGAAGAGGGACCAAAATAGGGGAGAAAAAAGCACAAGGGACTATGGTGATGGCTTACAGGTGAATTGGTGGTGGGAAACTTATGAGGGATACATAATAATGTAAAGGATATAAGCTAAACAAAATTAAATTTTAAAAAAGTAGAACCTCAAAGAGATATTTAGTCTTCCATATGCACTGCAATATTACACCTGATAGCCAAGACTTAGAGTCAACCTAAAGTCCATTGGTGGATGAATGAATAAAAAATATGAATATAAATAAATGAAATATTCTTCAGTCTTAAAGAAGGCGATTCTGCTATTTGTGACTAGGTGGATAAACCTGGTGGACACTATAGTATGTGAAATAAGCCAGATACAGAAGGACAAATACTGCATGATACAACTGGAATGAGGAACCTAAAACAGTTAAATTCATAGAAACAGAGTAGAATGGTCTGCTGGGGAAAGGGGAATGAGGATGTAATAGTTAAATGGTGTAAAGTTTCAATTATGCAAAATGAATAAGGCCTAGAGATATACTATGTAGCATATGTCTATAATTAATTATACTATATTGTATGCTTAAAAATTTGCTGAAAGGGTAGATCTTTTTTTCTTTTTCTTTTTTTTAAATATATATATTTATTGCTATTTATGTCTTTTACATTTTGTATTCCCCTTAGGTAGCCCACCACCAATTCACCCGTGATCCATCTCCATGGTCCCTTGTGTTGTTTTCTATTCCATTTTGTGCCCTTTTCCTTCCCTCCCTCCACCTCCCCCCTCCCCCTCCACATCCCCCCCTCCACTGATTGTCTCTCTCCCACCCGGCCTCCCTATAGTCCTGTTATAAGTGAAACCATTCGATATTTTTCTCTTTCTTTCTGGCTTATTTCACTGAGTATGATCCCCTCTAATTCCATCCATGTCGCTGCAAATCGCATGTATTTATCTTCTTTGAATGCTGAATAGTATTCCATTGTGTATATGTATCACATCTTCTTGAGCCAATCATCTATTTTTGGACATCTGAGTTGCTTCCATACCTTTGCTATTAATATAGTGAACAGTGCCGCAATGAACATACGGGTGCATGTATCCTTTTGGATTAGTGTTTTTGTATCCTTTGGGTAAATTCCCAAAAGTGGGATTGCTGGGTCGTATGGAAGCTCCATGTTTAGCAGTCTGAGGAATCGCCATACAGCTTTCCATAGTGGTTGGACCAGTTCACATTCCCACCAGCAGTGTAGAAGAGTTCCTT